>CM069240.1:4198926-4482263 GCA_035582765.1 Acer negundo | reverse complement strand
TGAAAACATATATAAAAAAAAAAATTAATTTTTTGATATAATGCAAGGCTTGACATTGCAAATGTACGAGAACTCAGTAATCGAACAAAAAAAAAAAAAAAACCCTAAAAAAAAAAAGGAAAGAAAAACACAATAAATAAAATAGCAATGAAGACATGAAGTTCTCCTCTAAATAGTAATAATAATAAAAAAAAACAGAGTTCTTCTAAGTTTTTAGAAAAAAAAAATATCAAATCAAAAAGTTCACATCAATTTTAAATAAACAAAAACAATATTCTTTCAAAAATCTCAGGATATTCATATATATATATATATATATATATCTATTGGATCATCTCTTGCATATTATACTATTCAATAAGAAAAGCCAAGGGTATGATCTAGGGTTTATCATCAAAATTAGGGTTTATCACAAGTTTTTTTATTTATTATTTTTGTAATTTTTAATTTTTTTTTTTTAATAAAGAGATATAGTCTAAGATATGGGTGTATTTAATGAGTGTACATAGTATTTGGTTTATTTTTAATTAAACTAATTTGTCCTCATTAGTAAATTTCTATTAGGATATTTTGTAATTAAAAGTTTTATTAAATTATGGGTATGCTTATCATATTTATGGGTGACAATATTGTCACCCTTCATTAAATTCTCCCATGAAATTTACAAATTTACAAAAATGTTATTTGTAAAAAAGAAAACGAAAATAAAAAACAATCTCAAAGAGAAAGACCTTCAAATAGATATGTTATAATTTTATTTTGTTTTTAAAAAATTGATAAATAGAAGAATGGCTTAGATTTTTTTTTTTATAAATGAAATTGGACTGACTTAGGGGAAAAAGCATCACAAGCGATCATATTTTGAAAAACCCCTAAACAGTATTCATGAATAAATAAATAAAAAGGAAAAAATAAACAAAACAATCCACAAAACATTAGAAAAACATAGAACACAGCCCCAAAAAACCCAGAGGCTTTCATGCCAAACAAGAAAAACAGAGCTAGGAAAACCTGAAAGATTATCTACTCATATAGTCATTACCAACTAAAAAAAAAGAGAATTAAGGAATCGAAAACCACCACAAATTAGAAGGAATACCCAAAGCATGTTTGGAGAGAGCATCTGCCACTTGATTGCCTTCCCTGGAAATATAAGAGATATAGAACTCCGTATGCGAAATCTGATAAATGCAACGCTGCCAAGCCTGATAAATATGCCAGGTAACCTGGTCAGACCTATCAAAAAGAAGCTAAAAAGCATAAGAAGAGTCACTCTCGAGCCAGATCTTATGCCAACCTAACTTCCATGCTTAATTGATTGCTAAAGAAGCCGCAACGAGGTCATCCTCAAAAGCAAATACCTGACCAAGGGGTACCGCAAAACATGCCGTAACAAAAGATTTGCATGTCCAAAAAACACCCCTAAAACCAAGCAAACTTAAAGTAGCACCTTGTGTATTAACCTTGATCCACCCAAGAGCAGGGGGCAACAAGACAACATTCCTAATAAGTGGAGCCTTACCAGTACGACCACTAAGTCCAAACCGACAGAGAGTTAGCAGATCATCAATACAGTTACCCATACAATCGATCCTAAATGGTTCGTATCATAAACAAAGCACCAAACAAGAGATAAAGCAGCCCTGAAATCAACAGATTTTCCATCAAAAATCCATTGATTACGGGAATACCATACACTCCAAACCACTACTTGAATAGCAGTTTTCCATAAAATTCTAATCTGATCATTAAAAGAAACAGACATGGCCTAACAGAAAAAAGAACAACAAGTATCAGTAGAGACACGCCTCTGAAAGGTAGAAAAAACCACCTCCCAAAGAGCAGCGACAAGAGGGCACTTTAGAAAAAGATGATCAACTGACTCTGAGCTAGCACCACAAACACTACACCTAGAAGCAAAATGAAAACCAAACCTACACAGATGATCTTTGATGGGTAATCTATTAAGAAGAAGACGCCAAGTTAAGAGCAAACAGGAAGGAGGGATATAACGAGACCAGACGTTCCTCTACCATGGGATTTGAGGGATATTCTGAAACATCTTAGAATACGTCGCTCTATAAGAAACCATACAGTCCCTAGAATGAGGCCAAACCAAATAATCAGTCATTGAGGAAATAATAATTTTTTCAATTTGAAAATAGAGATCCAGGAACCCAGCACGAAAGCGATCCTTCAAGACCCATCTTTCGTCTTGAATGAAGTCGGAAACTCTAGCTTTAAGTTATGTAACTGATCAAGCCAAAATTGGTATGATTTTAGCCCTCATTCCCATCTCCTTATGCTTGATTCTCGGGCGTTTCCCCATATTTAATGTTGTTAAATCAAGTGTTTCGGGTTTACTTAGGTCTCAAGCGTATTAGTGAAGAAGGTGTGGACTTTGGTGTAAAAAAGAGCACAAGTTGGCAAAACAGGGCATTGTCGCCACTTTGGCCAGATGTTGTCGACACTGGCGACACAAAGGAACAAATGGCGTTAGAGACCTGTTTTCAACATAAATCAATCAGGTCTTGTCGCCACTTTATGTCGCCATAGCTACAATGCGTTTTCCTTCATTGTTGCCACTTCCAAATTGGCGAAAAAGATGAGAAAAGTGGCGACATGTAATTCTCAGAATGTGTAACCGTTTGTCACCTTTATGTCGCCATAGCTACACAAGTAGGGACATCTTTCCACATCGAATTTTCAAGCAATTATCAGTACAATTCCGAGTGTGACTATTGTAAGGATTCCCATTTATTGATTGGCTTATTTCATGGACAAACCACATATTTGGGCTTGATGTATGGGTAGCTTAGGCATTTGATGGTTGGTGTTTTGTACAACCAAGACCCGCTCAAGACCTCAAGAGAAGAAGCACCAAAGGTATATTATAGTGCTTTATTGCTTTGAAGAGATCTAGTTGTACACACACACAACTCATACATATATCTTATTCTTGTATGTTGTGTGTTTTATACGAGTGCTTGCATGTTCTTGAACATCTCTTCTTGTATGTTTTAATTGATTGCATCTCGTTCATTGAAATGCCATAACATGTTTAGGCATGTTTAGGCATTAGGATGTAAAGCCAAGAAGTCTCTTCATGCATGTTTAAATGATTGCATCTTGTTCATTGAAATGCCATAACATGCTTAGGCATTAGGATGCAAAGCCATAAAGTCTCTTCATGCATGTATAAATGATTGCATCTTGTTCATTGAAATGCCATGACATGTTTAGCCATTAGGATGCAAAGCCATGAATTCTATTCATGCATGTTTTAATTGAGTGCACCTTGTTCAATGACAATGCCATGACATGTTAGGCATTATGATGAATTCACTTCCCACACTTGCACTTTATGTTTGTTAGTTTTAAGTGTGGTGTAATTCGTTTCCCGAAGATGATCAGAAATGTCCGCGCTTGCAAGATGGTGTGCATGTCTTAGCGCGATGGTTGACCACTTGAGAATGTCTCATTCTTCTCTTGGATAAGGGTTAGATTTGGTTTGGTTGTTTGGAGTGAAGTGTCTAGTTTCAAAAGATTGGATTTCAATGTTTCAAATGTTTTCAAAACTGACCTTTGCATGGTCTTGTGACCATTGCGTGTTTTACAAAGTATCAAAATGAGTTTTGAAAATTTATGTACAAACTAGACACCCATACCTTTCCAACGGTCTATTATTCGTAATATTTCATGACCGTTTGGATTGGTTTTGAAATCTCCAAATTGATCACTAAAACAAGGCATCATTGCTGTTATCCAAATCTGACCATTGGTCACTCAATTGACCATAACTTTTGCTATAGATATCAAAATTTCATTCCATAAATTGGAGTAGAAATTAGAGTTCCATTCCTTTCCATCGATATATCATACAAAAGGTTTCGATGCTGTTTGGTCATGTTTTGATTCACTTGAAAATCAAGCTTTATGCTATCACGCTTCGACGGTTCAAGTGCCGTGGTTGACCAACAGTGACATGCTAGTGACAGTAATTCACCATGGTCTATGTGCCATATTGGTAGACCATGGCACCTAGACCACGTAAAACCTGATTCCCGACCCTTTTTCGTAATTTGGCCATATCTCACTTATTTAGAGTCCGATTTGGCTCATTTTTGAAGTCAAGTGACGTAATTTATAGGGCTATCATCTTAGCACTATAAATACATCTTTTTCTCTCATTTTTATTCAAGGAACAAAAAGCTACAAAACCCTAGAGAGAGATTAAGAGTTCCCTAGAGAGAGAAAGCACCAAGATTGCTTCTTTAACTCTCCAAACCCATTTCTATATGCATAAACCATCATCTAAGCATCATCTAGGTTTTTCTAGCATGTGCTAATGCACGGGTCTTCTTCAACACACATTGTATGGTAAGTTGTTCACTATTATCTTACATAATTAGTGTTCTTACTTCACATTTTATCTCTTTTATAACATGTTTGCTTTTAGATTAATTTCTAAAAACATGATTGAGATTATGTGTTGATTGGGTTATTTGTCATAGCTAGGTTTTCATGCTTATATGCCATTTAGCTAATTGATCTCATTATATGATTGAGAGTGCTTTGTGATAGCTAGGATCTCATGCTTATATGCCATCTAGCTAATTGATCTCATTGTATGATTGAGATTGTTTTTGATAGCTAGGATTTCATGTTGATATTTATCTAGCTAATTGATCTCATTAAAATGATTGAGATTGTGTTTGATAGCTATTTATTTAGGATTGGTCATCCTCTATATAACTAAGCTTTATGACATGTCATTTAGCTCTTGATATCTAGGAATGAATTAATTGTCATATTATCATTCTAGATAAGCATATAGTGTACCCTAACTCTATTTGCATATTTAGATATCTTTGCTTATTCACTTAGGGTGTTGATCTCTTAGGAGAATTAAGTCTTGATCTACGATTGCTATTACAGGCCCGTGAGTAGTAGTGGTGGGTTACAGCTCGAAAATGGTTGAGGTCAACCTAGGCTATGAACATCATTACAAGTAGTGATTGCGAAGATTGAACAATTGGACTAAGTCCACTTTTACAGGCCTACAGGTAGTGGTAGCGGGTTATATACCAGGATTAGGTTGTAAACATTATCACAATTTATGGATTTGAGGTTCGAGTGTGGCGTACTTACCAGCCCGTGGTTTTTCCCTGTTGAGGTTTTCCACGTTAATATCAAGTGTTATTTAAATTCCGCACATATTACACTTGTTGCATTGTATTGGACTAGTTGGGGTATTTTTGTAAATTGACTAAACGCGAAAATTTGGTAAAAAGGGTTAAAATCTATTCACCCCCCTTTAGATAGTTTTATACACACCGTGTATCTTTAGTTTCAACTGTATATATTCTTCTCTTCCAACTTGAAAAATCCAAGCATTTAGAAAGCACTAATTTACAGATCATTAGACCTAGTTTCTCCTCCATACACCACTCTCTCAACTTCCTCCATTCTCTTAACTTGTACTACCTTTTCCATCCAAAACCACACTAATGTTTTATTAACTTCACCCAACCATTCCTCTCTTTCCATTCTCTACATCTCAATACCTTTGTCACTTACCATTAGACACCCACATATCTAGACACATCCTCTTCTACCATGCTTGACACTAGGAGCAACAAAAGAAGGGAAGGAGCAAACACTAAAGAAGGAGGCCTAAGGGTGATTTCCTTAAATATTACTTCCTATTCATTTGATTGTAATTATGTGTAACTAAACCCCTAATCTAGGAGATAGATGTGAGAAACATCTGTTGTGGGTTTTTGTTTAAGCTGTGTAATTAAATCTCTATTTGCTTTCTATTCACTTAATATTGAGATTCTATACATTATGTGATTTGCATTGTATATCACTAGTAGATCATATTATTGTGTGGGATAATTTGTTGTGAAACCAATCTTGGATTAACACCCTTGATTGGTTAAGGAACTTAGTTAATAGGATAGATTAGTGGTGGGTATATCAACCCTACTAATCTAAACCCTTGATTTGTACCGAATTAATCCCACCTTGACCCCCTCTCTTTAATCGGTTAGGCATTGAGGTGGGAAGATGTTTAGTGTTCATAAAAATGACCTAAACACACTATAGGAAACAAATGGTTAGTATCTAAGAGATTTGGTCATTAATGAAGCTTTGAAGAGCATTACCTATGTCACTTGTAACTCCATCAATTCCCGAGCATCTACTCTATTGTTTACATCATCCCTCTTATCAAGATTGTTGAGTCTTCTACTTTTCCTATCATTTTTGTATGTTTATCTTAATTGCATGTTTGGTGGTTTATCAAACCACACAACTATCCATTTATTATGATTTATTTTTTTGCAATATAGATTAGTCAATCAATCTAACATATTACTCCATCTCCCTGTGGAATGAATCTTACTTACCACTTGCTAAGAATTAACATCTTAAAGGATTTTTAAGTGGCGAAAACATGGTTTTCAAAAGAACATAAAATAGCATTTTGTTGAGCACGTAAACGATCTCATCAGTGACCACGAAATCATGAATGCCAAGGAGATCCACAATGGGCACCCCAAACCAGTCATCATGCCAAAAATCTTTATGGGAGTCTTTCCCGATGAGCCAGATACCATTCTTAATGAGTTTAACATCAGTGACCACGAAATCAAGAATGCCAAGGAGATCCACAATGGGCATCCCAAGCTAATTATCATGCCAAAAATCTTTCTGGGAGTCTTTCCCGATGAGCCAGATACCATTCTTAATGAGCTCAACATAGTTAGCCTTAAAAGAAGTCTAAATGGAAGAAGTGATGTAACCTCCGTGAGGTTTCTACAACTACTGAATATACCTTTCACGTAAAAAAGTGAAAAGAAAAATTGCTCGAAGTTATAAACTTCCAAGTAAGCTTTCGAAGTAATAAATCATTCAACAAGGCCAGATTCTTCAAACCAAGCCCACCAAGAGCATAGGGTCTACAACAACGTTTCCAATCAACATGGACCAACTTGGATTCCTCACAAGAACAAATCCATAAGAAATTTCTGCGTAACCATCTGAATTAAGGAGACCACCCATTTATAAAACATAAATGAGTGAACTAAAGAGCCAGTAATCACCAAACGAATCAGAGTAGCCTGACTAGCTATAGAAAGAGACTTACCCTTCCACCTAGGAAATTTAGATATAATCTTATCTGCAATGGGCATCAAAAAAGATTTCCTAAGCTTGCCCTGGAACAGAGGAACCTTATGTAAGAAAATGGAAAGCGACCAATCTGCATCCAGACAAAGGACTAAAGAGAACTAATCTGGGTAGGAGAAACAGAAGACCCAAAAAAGAAGGAGGATTCAGTCCAATTAACAAGTTGGCCAGAAATGCCACCATAAACATGGGAAGCATGCATAACATTCCTCAATTGTTTTGCCATGCCGCTGCCAAATATCAGAACATCATCGGCATATGTTGTGATCATATTTTGAAATATCTTTGTACTCTAATCTTAGAGTCTTGTTATGTTCTTAAGCATTCTATTGTGTTTTTAATCTCTTTTAGTGTTTATATAGTTTATAAGAGCAAATGAGAAACAAGGGAGCATAATGTTGCATTTTTTGAGATTTTCTATAAAGCAAGAACTGTCAAAGGAGCAGTTTAATGTAAATCAGTGAAATACGCACTTTTCGGAGGAATTTAAGCATGAGGCTAGTTGGAGATGAAAGCTAACATCTTGAATTTAAGTGTGTGAATTTTTCAGATCTTTTCAATTGGCCAATTGGTACAAAAGTGCAAGTAAAGTGAGCCCAAGTGCAAATAGGACAGTTTGTACATGTTGTTGGATTATGAAGAAATATGAGCCTTCCCGAATGGTGTAATTTCAAGCCATATAAGGTTGGAAAGCTAAGACATAAGGCTTTCCAAAACATATTTTTCTAGATTTTTCTAGAAGGTGGAACATCCCCAAATGGTGTGAACAATGTGGCTGAGCTGTATTCCTTGTGTAGTTAGGAATGTCATATCTTTACTTTCCTATTTAGAATTCTTGTCCGCCAAGACTTCCTGAATGATTTGGATTCGATTTTAGTGACCAAATTGGTAGAGGATTTGCGAGAAAAACATTAAAAAAGACTAGCCACGGCTCTCACAAAGGGAGGATTGACAACCAAAGAAGAGCACCTGCGCAAGAAGAGAACACCGCAACCGAGTTCTTCCTTTTTCCTTTCTCGTTTTCATTTTTATTTCTTATGTATTCTTTAGTTTCATCCCAGAACATGAGCAACCAATTTCCTTGTTAGTTAGGGATTAATCTTAAGGCCGTAAACATGATTTTGATTTTATAAACAAGTTTGAATGGATTTTCGGTTTCTATAAGCATGATGATTTTGATTTCTCTAAGATATGTGAATTCATATATTTTGTTTCTTTCAGTAGCTAACTTTGAAGCATGTATTGGTGTTAAATTGTTGTAGAGCAGATGTCAATTGCCATGTTGAATGTGTTCTTGTCTGCAACATATAATTAGGTTAAGAACTAATTATGAGAAATTGATTCTTGAATTCCTAGTAACAAATGGCATGTATTAGGGATTTTTGTGGCACTCGTATTCTCTTTGTTTTGATTGGATTCTTGATTATTAAATTGAGTAAATGCTAGGCACAATTTCAATCAAGAATACACGTATTGATGTAAATGCCATACATTTTACATACACTTGAGAGAGAATCATACAACTCGAGTCAAATGCCATGATCTTGTTGTGAGTGTTTTCATCATATGCTTGCTGGAATTGTTTATTCATTGTTGTTAATAGATCGATTAATTGTTTGGAGGTGGACAGTGAGTCCTAGCCATTGATCTTAACTGATTTTCAACCAAAAATCTTTTTCTCTTGAATCTTAATTTATACTCAGTTTTGTTTACTTTTTCTTGCTGTGTTTTATTTACAAAAATCAAATCAAAACCCCCCTTGGTATTGGCATATGTGTGGAATCCTTTTTTGGTTCAAATCTGTCTTTTGTTTTCTATTCTAGTTAATTTTAGAGTTTTAGTGTGTTTTAGGTTTAGGTAATTTTATTACTGTTAGTTTTTCTCAAAATTTAGTAAGTGAGTTCATTCTCCGTTGGTTCGGCCCTTGCTCGTCTGCTATACTAGCAATACAATTTGTGCACTTGCAAGGTTTAATAATTGTTGTTAATTTTTACCAACAAGTTTTTGGCGCCGTTGTCGGGGAAAGAATTTTTGCTTACTTTTGTTTTGTTTTGATTTTTTTTCCTAGTTTTTAATTTTTAGCTTTTCTTTTTTGTTTTGTATGTTTATGCATGGTCGTCATTCTATGGATTTCAAACAATACCTATTGATCCAGAGATCGAAAGAACCATTCGACGGTTGTGTAGGAATTAAAGACTGAATCTTAACATGATTGAACAAGTTCCACCAAACCAAGTGGTGGCAGGAAATCAAGTGGCATTGAATATTCTCACGAGGCCTTTCAAGGACTTCACCGTTCCTAAGGCACTGGACCAACCATCTTGCATTGCTTATCCAATCACCAACACCACTTTCGAGATCAAAAGTGGCACCATTCATCTTCTGCCTCAATTCTTTGGTAAAGTTGGGGATGACCTGTACATACACATCAAGATTTCTTTGCAGTATGCTCTACTATGCACAATGGAGGGATTAGTGATGAGGAAATCAGATTGCATTTATTTCCATTCTCACACAAGGAACGAGCCAAAGAGTGGCTCTATTCTTTACCTAGTGCATCCATCACCACATGGACAGAGTTTGCTTACAAGTTCCTTACAAAGTTCTTTCTAGCTCAAAAAACAAACCAAATAAGGAAGGTAATCATGGGAGTGGAGCAACTAGATGGAGAAACGTTTCATGATTATTGGGATCGATTTCAGAGACTCTTAAATTCGTGCCCTTATCACCAAATTGAGGATTGGCTACTTATGTAATACATTTATGAGAGATTACTTGATTTAGAAAGGATGATGTTTTATGCTACTAGTGGGGTAGGCTTAATGAATAAAAGTGCAACAGAAGCTAAGTTGATGTTTGAGAATATTGCAGAAAATTCTCAACAATTCAACTACCGGAGAGCTCATCCAAAGAAGGCCGGTTTGTATGAGGTAAGTACAACTGATTATGGTCCTCAAATTGCTAACTTGACTCAACTTGTGCATCAATTGATTCCAAATGCTCAAGCATGCAAGATTTGCGCAAATTCCGGACATTCATTGGAATCATGCCCAAATTTATACGGCAATAGGGAGGAGATGGCTTAAGCTAACTATTTGCAGCAGCAAAGACCAAGAAACGATCCATTCTACAACACATACAATCCAGGGTGGCAACAACATCTAAATTTCAGATGGAAGAACAACCAAAATGTGCTAACAGCCCCAGTTCAGCAAAATCAGTTTGTTCCTCAACAAAATGCACCACCACCACCACCACTACCACCACCTTGGCAAGGTAAGTCTTTAGAAAAGTTAATTGAATCTTTGGCTTTAACCACTCAAGGTTTTATGAAGGAAACAAGGCAAACACAAGCACAAATGTCCATAACTATCAAGACCCTTGAAAATCAAGTTGGACAAATTGCATCCTTAGTGAGTCAAAGAGAGTCAGGAAAGCTTCCAAGCCAAGTAATTTCAAATCCTAATGTAGGCCATGAAACTACAAAGGCTATTACTCTTCGAAGTGGAAAATAAGTGGGAAAGGATGATAAAAAGGAGGATGAGATCGATTTGACAAAGGAAGTTGAAAATTTATCCAAAAAAGTGGTTGCCCCCTCACCAAAGCTTACGGTTCCTAGTGAAAACTCTAAGGTAAGTTCTCTTGTGAATAATTCGATTACGTCACCAGTTCCTTTTCCTCACAGGTTTATGAATTCAAGAAAGGTGCAAGCTTCAAGAGATATTCTAGAAACTTTCCAAAAGGTGCAAGTGAACATTGCTTTGCTCGATGCAATCCAACAAATTCGATGCTATGAAAAGTTATACAAAGTTAAAGAACTTTGCACAAATAAAAGGAAGTTTAAGGAGAACAAACAGTGGCTTTGAGTAAGGAAGTCTCTACTGTGCTATTGCGTAAATTACCTCCTAAACTAAAGGATCCAGGGAGTTTCACTATACCTTGTCTTACTGGAAATCAAAGGTTTGAACGTGCTTTATTAGACTTAGGTGCTTCAATTAATTTGATGCCATTTTTTTTTTTTTGAATCTTTGAATTTAGGTGAGCTTAAAAATACTTCAATGAGTATACAATTGGCTGATCATTTAATCAAGTATCCTAAAGGAGTGCTAGAAGATGTTTTGATCAAAGTAAATCAGCTGATTTTCCTAGCCGATTTTCTAGTTCTCGAGATGGAGGAAGAATCTATGCCTAGAAAAGAACTTCCATTAATTTTGGGACAACCATTTTTGAGAACCGCAAGGACAAAAATTGATGTTTATGAAGGCACAATCACAATGGCAATCAATGATTAAACCATGCAGTTTAAGGTACTTGATGCTTTAAAGTTTCCTAATGATGATAATGCTTGTTTTTCTATTGTGGTACTTGAGTAGCTGGTTCAAGAAAACTTTAATGCATCACAAGGAGAAACAACATTAGAGAGGGCACTTATCCAAAGTCCCAAAATGGTAAACGAAAAGGAGAACACAGCTGTATTAGAAGCCGTGAGTATGTTGGAGGCCTTGCCTTGTCAAAGAGGTAAATATATCCCTAATTTTGAGTCCCTTCCTTTATCTACTGATAAGCTTGTTCCCTCTATTGTGAAAGCACCACAGGTTAATCTAAAACCTCTTTCAGAGAGCTTGAAATATACATATTTAGGAGATGGAGAAACCTTGCCTATGATCATTGCTTTTGATCTAAGTGAAGCCAAAGAGGACAAGCTAGTTTGAGTTTTAAGGGAGCATATGACTGCCCTAGGTTGGACTGTTGCAGATATTAAAAGAATAAGCCCTACAAAGTGCATACATAGGATCCTTTTGGAAGGAGAATCAAAACCCACAGGGGAAGATCAAAGGAGACTGAATCTAGTAATGAAATAAGTTATCAAGAAGGAAGTTTTAAAACTTTTTGATGTGGGAATCATATACCCTATCTTGGGCAGTAAATGGGTAAGTCCTGTTCAAGTCGTTCCCAATAAGTCTGAAATCACTATTGTGAAGAATGAAGATAACGAGTTGGTGCCTCAAAGAATTCAAACCGATTGGAGAGTACACATAGATTATAGGAAGCTCAATACCACAACGCATAAGGATAATTTTACAATTTATTGATCAAATGCTTGAGCGTCTTACAGGTCATAGTCATTATTGCTTCTTGGATGGATACTCTGGATACGATCAAATTGCCATAGCTCCAGAAGATCAAGAAAAGACAATCTTCACTTGTCTATTTGGTACGTTTGCTTATAGGCGAATGCCTTTTGGTTTATGTAATGCACCTGCCACTTTTCAACATTGTATGATGTCAATTTTTTCTGATATGGTAGAGGAGATTATAGAGGTATTTATGGATGAATTTTCCATTTCTGGTGATTCATTCAATATTTGTCTTCACAATCTTTCTTTAGTGTTGAAAAAGTGTCAAGAATGCAATTTGGTGCTCAATTGGGAGAAGTGCCCCTTCATGGTACGACAGGGCATTGTATTAGGTCACATTGTCTCTTGTAGGGGAATCAAAGTGGACAAGGCAAAGATCGCCATTATGAAAAGCTTGTAGCCCCCAAAAACCGTGAACGAGATAAGGTCATTCCTCGAACATGCCGGGTTTTATGGGCGTTTCATCAGAGATTTCTCGAAGATATCGAGGCCTTTATGTCGATTGCCTGGCAAGGATGTGGAATTCGAGTTTAATGGAGAGTGCTTGATTGCATTTAACAAGCTTAAAGAGCTTTTAACATTTGCTCCTATTATGATGCCTACAGATTGGAATTTTCCATTTGAGGTGATGTGTGATGCCTCGGATTATGCAGTGGGATATGTGCTTGGACAAAGAGTGAACAAAGTCCCCCATGCCATCTATTATGCCTCTTGGACTTTGAATGATGCTCAGTTGAATTATTCAACTACGGAAAATGAGTTACTTGTTTTTATTTTTTCTTTAGAGAGATTTAGATCGTATCTTATTGGAATTAAAGTAATTGTATTTTCTGATCATGCAGCACTTAGGTACCTCCTCCAAAAGAAAGATGCCAAGCCATGATTGATTAGGTGGACTCTTTTGCTTCAAGAATTTGATTTGGTGATTAAAGACAAGAAAGGAAGCGAAAATGTGGTGGTTGATCATTTGAGTAGGTTAGTGCATGACTCTAATAAGGAAGAGGACATGCTCCCACAAAGTAAGAGTTTTCCAGATGAGCAAAAATTTGCCTTAGAAGCCAAGGATCCATGGTATGCAAACATCATCAATTATAAGGCTTTAAAACTGATCCCGAAGGATCTCACTCGAGCTCAAAAGGATAAGCTTATCAAAACTAGTAAGTATTATGTTTGGGATGATCCATATTTATGGAAATTTTGTCCAAACCAGATTGTTAAAAGGTGCATTTCCAAATCTGAATTCCATTCTATACTTACTTTTTGTCACTCATCTGCATGTGGTGGACATTTGAGTGCTAAGAAAACATCCCTTAAAGTATTGCAATGTGGTTTTTATTAGCCTAGCTTGTTTAAGGATGCTTATATTTATTGTTCTACATGTGATAGAAGTCAAAGGACTGGTAACATTATCTCTAGGAATTAAATGTCGTTAATGCCTATATTGATTGTTGAAATATTTGATATGTGGGGCATTGATTTTATGGGACCATTCATTTCCTTTTATGGCTTTCTTTACATTCTCCTTGCTGTTGATTATGTCTCTAAATTTGTGGAAGCAATTCCTACCCGGACTAATGATTCAAAAGTTGTTTTGAATTTTGTGAAGGATAATATCTTTTCTAGGCTTGGAACACCAAGAGCCATTATCAATGATGGAGGCAGACATTTTTGTAATAGGTCATTTGAGGCGCTTTTAAAGCAATATGAAATCACACATAAGGTCTCGACACCCTATCATCCCCAAACAAGTGGACAGGTAGAGATTAGTAAACGAGAAGTCAAGCAAATCTTGGAGAAAACTTTGAGCTCTACAAGAAAGGATTGGAGCTTGAGACTTAATGAAGTATTGTGGGCATACAGGACAGCCTACAAAACCCCTATTGGTATGTCTCCTTTTCGTTTGGTTTATGGTAAATCATGTCACCTTCCAATTGAACTTAAACACAGGGCATTTTGGGCAATCAAGAAATTCATTTTCAACATGAAAGAGGCTAGGGAGGTAAGGAGACTCCAATTGAATGAATTAGATGAGATAAGGAATGACGCCTATGAGAGTGCACATATTTACAAAGAGAAAACTAAGGCATTTCATGACAAAGCCATCCAAAGGAAGACTTTTGAAATAGGGCAAAAATTTTTGCTCTTCAATTCACGCCTAAGGCTTTTTCCAGGTAAGTTGGTTTCTAGATGGTACGGTCCTTTTGTCGTTACTAATGTTTTCCCTCATGGTGCAGTTAAGGTTCATAATGACAAGACGAGAAACATCTTTAAAGTGAATGGACATCGATTGAATCCATACTATGAAACTTTTGAGCTTGGCAAAGAGTGTTAGGATTATGCTCAATAGCAAGAGTGTAATGTTGTAATTAACAATCTTTTTCATATTAATAAAGAGATTTCTGGTTTAACAAATCGTATAGCATTTATAGTTTATATTATAATTGTCAAAGTAAATAATCATAAGGTCTAAAGACTATGGGAAAAGAAGAATTGTTCGTACATCTGGATATGTATGTGGTAGACACAATTCTTTAGTTAGTCTTGAATAATGTTCACAACTTAAGTTAAAGGTTGGGCACCTTTATCTTGTTAAAGTTGTAGAATTCTTTTGCTAGCATTTGAGTGGGATCAAATGAGATATGATGAGTCTAAAATCATCGGAGTGTCTTCGAGCAAAAGGATCTAGTGCACTGGGTGCATTGAACTGGATCACAATGAAAAGCTTTATCTAGAACCGTCAATAGATAATAGTCTTTTCATTATCAGGACAATCGGAGAGTCTATCTTAATCCTGAGATAAATGATGGACTTATGGTTGCAAGTGATATCATTTGAGTTATCAATGAGTACGATTATATCGCATAGTCTATCCTCGATAGTTTGGTGATATTCATTTGTTAATCGATAGAGGACTTCATTTATAGATATGGACATCGTGGCTCCATTTAATTAAATGAGAGTATAATATGATCATATGGATGTTTTCGAGGTAATTGGATATTAAATCTCAACGTTGAGTTTTCGATAGTGTCTATTGAAAACATGGCTGGACAAGTCAAAATATCCAAGTTCAAAACATGGTCATATGAGTAAATATGGTAACTTGGAGAGTTATAGGCGGTCTATGAACTCTTGGCGATTACTGATATTAATCACGAGGATACACTATCTCCAATATGATTGTCTAGGGTATGAATGAGGAGCATCTTCCTTTTCTATCTTTATTTAAGAGTTCAGTTTTAGCTCTTTAGTGGAATGAGTTAAAATTAATGGATCGGACCTAAGTGAATCATTTGTTGATTGTGATTAGGTTATGTCTATTGAAGCTTAAATTTAGATGGCCCGCCAAGATCCCCAATCCACACGGACTTGCATGGATCACTTGATATATTCTACCGGACCAATTTAAGGGTCCATCTAGAATTGCATTTAATATATTAAGAATATAATTTGCACATTATTTAAGTAATGGGCTGCTCAATTATATTAATATATTAATGAAAGACATGTGGGCTTGTTTCTTTTAGTAAGAATGGGTCTGGTTCACATGTGGGCTTTTTATTTAAAGTCCAATGGATTAAATGAAATAAGAAAATAATGTTAGGCCCAATCTTAATCAAGTGGGGCGGCAAGGTTAAAATTTTAACCTAAAATATTATTTTGTTTCATTTGTTTTAATTAAATAAGAATTAATTAATTTATTGATTAATTGTTTAATTAAAGAAACAAATCTTTCCTAAAAGTAAAAGACTTGTTTGACAAGGAAATAAATAAATTAGTTTTATTTATTTAATCAAATAAGGAGTCTTTTTATTTAGTCAAAATAAAAGAATAAAAATCAAGGAGTTCGATTAGGGTTTGAAGTCTATTAAGTTGAAAAGAATTAGGGTTGAATTTAAGTCACCCTATATAAGTGACATTATAGAATTCGGCCAACCCTAATCTTAGACTACATAGAATTCGGCAACCCTAAATGGAAAAAGAAGAAAAAATTCGGCCAACCTATATATGTGTTCTTATAGGGTTCGGCCACCACAATCTATGGTGTTTGAGTTTTTTATTTATTTCTTCTTCTTCTTAATTCCAAGAGAGAGTTTTTATTCTAAAAAGACAAAAGAGAGTGTGAAATTATTCTTTGATAGTATACTATTGCTTAATCATCAATAAGCTTGTGTATAAGATATCGATCTAGGTTCACGCGAGTTTCGATCATTAGATTGAGAACTCAAAAGTGACCGGAATAATTTTTGACATTCTTTTGATTGTTTTTGTGACTAACAAAGAAAAGAAAGTTTTTTGTTTGGTCCATTCACAGGTTTGCAATTCAAAGAAAAGGGAGACCACGCTCCTAGGTGATCCACGTTCGTGCTCGGATTGAAGGTCTTGCGGATTACCATCGACGTAAGTCAATCGGATCACGCGACAAAAGGTAATTTACTTTTGTTAACATATATGCATGTTTATTGATTAAAAGGGTTAAAGGTTCATAAAGGAAAAATTTTAAAAGTCACTAAATCGTTTTTAGTATCGCTTCCGCTGCGTTTACCACTTTTATTTATTATTTTTCCCTACAATTGGTATCAGAGCCTAGGTTGAACCCTTTTAATTAATTAACGTATATATACGTGGATCTATTTCTTTTTATTGTGATTATGCATGTTTAGAAAGAGATGGCACTCTAGGTATTCAAATATATAATTACATGTGATGTATGGATTTATATATGTTTTATATGGTTTGTTATTGCTCGATTTTGGTCCTAGATTTTCAATGTAATTTTTGTTTTGGAGTTGTAACAAGAAGGGTGGTCTATTATCGCCATAATTCCTTCTTGGTAGATTGCTAGGTTTTATTTTCTTTTATATGTGCAGTTTTTTTTTTAGGGTTACTGCAGTTTTTTTTAATTTTTTTTTAGTATGTGCAATTTTTTGTTTGTAAAATACTACAGTGAATAAAAAAAAAAAAAAAAATTAATACTGCAGTATTTATTATATATATACTGCCGTAATATGTTTAGGTCTTGAAGATTCGAAGACACGAAGCAAAACGAAGCAACCGGAACCATGAACGAGCACCGTGCACACCCTAGGAGTGGATTGGGCTGCGCATGGCAAGCCCAAGCTTGGTGGGCTGCGCACGGCAGCCCTGGAGTCCTCATGGGCTGCACACGGCAGCCCCTTAGTGGGGTTGTGAGTTGTGCTCGCTCGTGGGTTGGGCCGAAGGATGAGCGTATGGTTGATGGGCCACCTGAAGATCTTGTATTCCTGACAAATTGTAATTTACTTGTTTTTCTAGGATGGGCCAAAGTTGTTGCTATTTAATTTATGCTTAAATATTACAATATTTGTTATTGTATGATAACATGACATATAGAATAGGAGTGCCACGCATTTATCTCTTTTTGGTATGAACATGCATTGAATGATTTAGGTATCTAAATTGGCATCTAGATAACTCGGTAAATCATTCTATGGGATTTAATCACACGCCTTAAATAATTGAGTGGGAGAAGGTGTTTTGGTAACACCTATGGCCTCCAAGGTTAGTTGAGCTTTATTATTTATTGGTAATCCCCCCAAGGGGCGTCCATGAATGGAATTTAGCAACATACTTCCTTACAAGGATAGACTAGACAATGGACTCAAACGAGATCTACTCCCCAAGGAGGGATTTTCGTGAGAGAAAATTGAGGGTCGATATCTTGGTAACACACTCAATGTAATTTTATTGATATCCTCCCAAGAGTTCTTGTTAATAAAATTGCAAGGCTAAAATTGAAAACGCTGGTTGTTATGTTAACAATTAGGTGGGACCTAGTCTAACTAGTAAATGGTGCGAACTCCCAAAGGAGGCGTAACATTTATGGGTGTTAGATCACCGTTGAATTTTATGATTGAGTTATTTATTTAATTCAAGATAAATATTTAAAAGTGCTTTATCATGATTATTTACTTATATATGTTTTGTTCAGAAATCATGACCCCATCACTTATGAACATCCTGAAAGATAACACTTTAACTGGAGATAATTATGTCACATGGAAAAGGAAAATTGGGTTGTTGCTGCAAAGTGAAAAACATAAGTTTGTTCTAACTACTCCTAAACCACCTGCTCCTAATAATGAATCTAGCATAATGTATAGAGATGAGTATGAGCAGTGGAAGACTTCAGATGATATGGCAAAATGTTACATTATGGCCACTATCTCCGACGTGTTGCAACAGCAGCATGAAGGAATGGAGTCCGCTGCTGATATAATGATGTCTCTAGAGGAGATGTTTGCTATGAAGTCTAGGACGACTAAGAGAGAGGCAGTGACTGCTTTTATGAATCTTAGGATGAAACCTGGACAGGCTGTGAAAGATCACATGATGAAAGTCATAGCACATCTCAACATTGCTGAACTGCATGGCGCTGAGATAGATGGTGAGACAAAGATTGATATGGTTGTCAATTCATTGTCAGATTCCTTTGATCAGTTCAAATTGGACTACACTTTGAACAAAAAGGAATACACCTTACAAGGCCTGATGCAAGATGTTCAAAGTGCTGAAAAGATCCTTGTGAAAGGCAAAGGTCAAGAGATTCATATGGTTGGTAAAGTTGCTACTGTTAAGGCCCATCAAAAGGTCAAGAAACAACAGAAGAAAAAGCAACTTGGGCCTATCAAGAAGGAGACCAAGAAAGTAACCAAGATCAAAGGGAAATGCTTCCTTTGTGGTGAAAAGGGACATTGGAAGAGAAATTGCCCAAAGTCCCAGAACAAGAAGGAAGAAGGTAATTTGAATTATCTAGAAACATGTTTTTTGGCTGATTCTACAGATTCTTGGATCATAGACTCAGGAGCCACTTATCATGTTTGTTATTCCTTGCAGGGGTTTCAAGAAAGGAGAAAGCTGAGTAAGAATGAAATTAATTTGCGCTTGGGCAACGGAACGTTAGTGTCTACAAGTGCAGTGGGAGATATTAGAGTTTATTTGGATTCTAGAAGGCATTTAGATTTAATAGACGTTTATTATGTACCTCAATTCAAGAGGAATTTAATTTCAGTTTCTTGTTTGAATAAATTTGGATATTCGGTTACTTTTAATAAAGTTTTTATTATTAGTAAGAATGACAAAATTATTTGCCAAGGTACATTGGAAAACGGTCTATACTTTTTGCATAGAAATATCTCTCACTCGTTAGACACAGAAATAACGGAACCTAATCATAAAAGAGTAAAATTATCAACAGATGAAACCTACCTTTTGCATTTACGCTTAGGTCATATTAACCTTAATAGGATTAAAAGATTGGTATGTGACGGACCTTTGAGTGACTTAAAGGTTGATGATCTACCAACTTGTGAGTCTTGTTTGGAAGGTAAAATGACCAAAAGGACGTTCTCTGCCAAAGGTGCAAGAGCCACTGAATGTTTAGGATTGATACACACTGATGTATGTGGACCTATGAGCATTCAAGCTAGAGGTGGATATGAGTACTTCATCACCTTCACGGATGATTACTCAAGATTTGGTTATGTGTATCTCATGAGACATAAGTCGGATGCTTTTGACATGTTCAAAGCATTCAAAGCTGAAGTGGAAAATCAGCTTGAGAAACACATAAAAATCTTGAGATCTGATCGTGGTGGAGAATATCTATCTGGTGAGTTTCAGCAATATCTTATTGATAATGGGATAGTTTCTCAGTTTTCTGCACCAGGTACACCTCAACAGAATGGGGTAGCAGAAAGGAGAAATAGAACTCTTTTGGATATGGTTAGGTCTATGTTGAGTTATTCAACGCTTCCTATTTCTTTTTGGGGATATGCTTTACAAACTGCTATATACATTCTAAACGATGTACCATCTAAGTCTGTTCCTAAAACACCGCATGAGTTGTGGACTGGGCGCAAGCCTAGTTTACAACACTTAAGGATATTTGGTTGTCCTGCGCATGTGTTAAAAGGAAAGACAGAAAAGATGGAGTCCCGTTCAGAAACATGTATATTTGTAGGGTATCCAAAAGAAACTAAAAGATATTATTTCTATAGTCCTTCAGATCTTAAAGTATTTGTTTCGACAAATGCTAAATTTCTGGAAAAGGACTATATGAATGATTCTGTGCCTAGAAGTAGAATTGTCCTGAATGAGATATCAGGAGATACAATTCCACGAGAGGTTACACAACCTAACCCAATTGTAAGTTCCGATCCAACACAAGATCAATAACCTACCATTCCTCGTCGTAGTGGGAGGGTTAGAACACAACCCGAAAGATACATCGGTCTGGGAGAATCAGTGGAGAATCTCCCGGACGACGATGATCCCTATACGTACAAGGAAGCTATGGAGGATGTTGATAGTCGCCATTGGCAAAAGGCAATGCAATCCGAGATTGAATCTATGTTCGATAACAAAGTCTGGTCCCTTGTAGACTTGCCTAAAGGGATAAAACCCATTGGGTGCAAGTGGGTATACAAGAGGAAAAGAGGTATGGATGGAAAGGTGGAAACCTTTAAAGCTAGATTGGTAGCTAAAGGGTATACACAGAAAGAAGGTATCGATTACGAGGAAACCTTCTCTCCTGTGGCCATGCTTAAATCCATTAGGATACTCTTATCCATTGCAGCATCTTTAGATTTAGAGATTTGGCAAATGGACGTCAAGACAGCTTTCCTAAATGGAAGTCTTGACGAAAGCATCTACATGATGCAACCAGAGGGATTCATTGAAAAGGGCCAAGTGGATAAGGTATGCAAGTTGCAGAAATCCATATATGGATTAAAGCAAGCATCCAGATCCTGGAACATAAGGTTTGATCAAGCTGTCAAAGGTTTTGGATTTATTCAGAATCCTGACGAACCTTGTGTATACAAAAGGATTAAAGGCGACAAGTTGGTTTTCCCGATTCTTTATGTTGATGATATACTACTCATTGGAAACGATGTAGGTGTATTGACATCAGTAAAAGAATGGTTAGCAAAACAATTTGATATGAAGGACTTAGGAGAAGCAAGTTTTATTCTAGGTATCCAAGTAATAAGGGATAGAAAGAATAGAACGATTGCATTATCCCAAGCTTCATACATAGACAAAATCTTGTCTAGGTTTTCCATGCAGGATTTCAAGAAAGGTATGTTACCTTTCAGACATGGAATCAAGCTTTCTAAGGAACAAGTTCCTAAGAATGAGCATGAAGAGCAATTCATGAGTAGAGTTCCATATGCCTCGGCAGTTGGAAGTCTCATGTATGCAATGCTCTGTACTAGACCAGATATTTGTTTTGCTGTTGGCATAGTTAGCAGGTTTCAATCGAAACCTGGACCTGATCACTGGACGGCAGTCAAGCATATTTTCAAGTATCTTAAGAGAACGAAAGATAATATGCTTGTATACTCTGGAGGGGATTTGGTTCCCGTTGGGTATACAGATTCTGATTTCCAATCAGATTCTGACTCCAGAAAATCCACATCAGGGGCTGTGTTTACTATTGGAGGAGGAGCAGTTATATGGAGGAGTATCAAGCAATCTTGTATTGCTGATTCCACCATGGAAGCTGAGTATGTTGCTGCATGCGAAGCTGCCAAAGAGGCTGTTTGGCTCCGCCAATTCTTGATTGACTTAGAAGTGGTTCCTAGTGCGAATAAGCAGATCACTATCTACTGTGACAACAGTGGAGCAGTGGCTAATTCGAAAGAACCAAGAAGTCACAAGAGAGGTAAACACATTGAAAGAAAGTATCATCTTTTAAGGGAGATTGTTCAAAGAGGTGACGTGGCGATTACCAAAATCGCGTCAGCAGAAAATCTAGCGGATCCCTTCACAAAGGCTCTACCTCAGAAGAGTTTCGATGGGCATCTAGAGAATATGGTCTTGAGAGATATGACACATTTGCTATAGCGCAAGTGGGAGATTGTTAGGATTATGCTCAATAGCAAGAGTGTAATGTTGTAATTAACAATCTTTTTCATATTAATAAAGAGATTTCTGGTTTAACAAATCGTATAGCATTTATAGTTTATATTATAATTGTCAAAGTAAATAATCATAAGGTCTAAAGACTATGGGAAAAGAAGAATTGTTCGTACATCTGGATATGTATGTGGTAGACACAATTCTTTAGTTAGTCTTGAATAATGTTCACAACTTAAGTTAAAGGTTGGGCACCTTTATCTTGTTAAAGTTGTAGAATTCTTTTGCTAGCATTTGAGTGGGATCAAATGAGATATGATGAGTCTAAAATCATCGGAGTGTCTTCGAGCAAAAGGATCTAGTGCACTGGGTGCATTGAACTGGATCACAATGAAAAGCTTTATCTAGAACCGTCAATAGATAATAGTCTTTTCATTATCAGGACAATCGGAGAGTCTATCTTAATCCTGAGATAAATGATGGACTTATGGTTGCAAGTGATATCATTTGAGTTATCAATGAGTACGATTATATCGCATAGTCTATCCTCGATAGTTTGGTGATATTCATTTGTTAATCGATAGAGGACTTCATTTATAGATATGGACATCGTGGCTCCATTTAATTAAATGAGAGTATAATATCATCATATGGATGTTTTGAGGTAATTGGATATTAAATCTCAACGTTGAGTTTTCGATAGTGTCTATTGAAAACATGGCTTCTGGACAAGTCAAAATATCCAAGTTCAAAACGTGGTCATATGAGTAAATATGGTAACTTGGAGAGTTATAGGCGGTCTATGAACTCTTGGCGATTACTGATATTAATCACGAGGATACACTATCTCCAATATGATTGTCTAGGGTATGAATGAGGAGCATCTTCCTTTTCTATCTTTATTTAAGAGTTCAGTTTTAGCTCTTTAGTGGAATGAGTTAAAATTAATGGATCGGACCTAAGTGAATCATTTGTTGATTGTGATTAGGTTATGTCTATTGAAGCTTAAATTTAGATGGCCCGCTAAGATCCCCAATCCACACGGACTTGCATGGATCACTTGATATATTCTACCGGACCAATTTAAGGGTCCATCTAGAATTGCATTTAATATATTAAGAATATAATTTGCACATTATTTAAGTAATGGGCTGCTCAATTATATTAATATATTAATGAAAGACATGTGGGCTTGTTTCTTTTAGTAAGAATGGGTCTGGTTCACATGTGGGCTTTTTATTTAAAGTCCAATGGATTAAATAAAATAAGAAAATAATGTTAGGCCTAATCTTAATCAAGTGGGGCGGCAAGGTTAAAATTTTAACCTAAAATATTATTTTGTTTCATTTGTTTTAATTAAATAAGAATTAATTAATTTATTGATTAATTGTTTAATTAAAGAAACAAATCTTTCCTAAAAGTAAAAGACTTGTTTGACAAGGAAATAAATAAATTAGTTTTATTTATTTAATCAAATAAGGAGTCTTTTTATTTAGTCAAAATAAAAGAATAAAAATCAAGGAGTTCGATTAGGGTTTGAAGTCTATTAAGTTGAAAAGAATTAGGGTTAAATTTAAGTCACCCTATATAAGTGACATTATAGAATTCGGCCAACCCTAATCTTAGACTACATAGAATTCGGCAACCCTAAAAGGGAAAAGAAGAAAAAATTCGGCCAACCTATATATGTGTTCTTATAGGGTTCGGCCACCACAATCTATGGTGTTTGAGTTTTTTATTTCTTTCTTTCTTCTTCTTAATTCCAAGAGAGAGTTTTTATTCTAAAAAGACAAGAGAGAGTGTGAAATTATTCTTTGATAGTATACTATTGCTTAATCATCAATAAGCTTGTGTATATGATATCGATCTAGGTTCACGCGAGTTTCGATCATTAGATTGAGAACTCAAAAGTGACCGGAATAATTTTTGACATTCTTTTGATTGTTTTTGTGACTAACAAAGAAAAGAAAGTTTTTTGTTTGGTCCATTCGCAGTTTTGCAATTCAAAGAAAAGGGAGACCACGCTCCTAGGTGATCCACGTTCGTGCTCGGATTGAAGGTCTTGCGGATTACCATCGACGTAAGTCAATCGGATCACGCGACAAAAGGTAATTTACTTTTGTTAACATATATGCATGTTTATTGATTAAAAGGGTTTAAGGTTAATAAAGGAAAAATTTTAAAAGTCACTAAATCGTTTTTAGTATCGCTTCCGCTGCGTTTACCACTTTTATTTATTATTGTTCCCTACAATGAACACATACAAAAACACACAACATACAAGTATTAAAGATATGCATGAGTTGTGAGTATGTGAAACTACATCTCTTCATAGCAAGTAAGCACTTAGAAATTTACCTTTGATGCTTCTTCTCTTAAGGTTTTGAAAGGGCTTTGGTTGTGCAAAACACCAACCATCAAAAGCCTAAGCTGCCCTTACATCAAATCCCACATGTGGTTTGTCACCAAAATAATCCAATCAAACTTAAGGAACTTACAAAACTGATCATCTAAAATAACCCCATCAATCAAAACAAATACAGAACACTCTGAAATTGCCTATGCTTCATCGAAGAATGAAAAAAGGATGAATTACAATCCCCATCTCGGAACCATTTCTCTCAGGATCTATCATGAAAGAAACACTCTTGCCTACGCAAAAGCACGTCAAGATCATAATGAGTGCGAGACTTAGTGAAAAAAGCTCCTCAGAAAAACCCAAATCAAACATTTGGCTCTAAATAGAGCGAAGCTCAGTAGAATTCCTAGAGATGTTAGCATTAAGATCACCAAAAACCTCTAAATTCCAAGACTTGAGAGCCTTCTTTAAGTTCTTAAGCTTTCCAATAACTGTTTGAGGGGGGCGACCAATACAAGGAATGCCCCACACCTTGTGGACTAGGTTCATGAAATCAGGTTGATCCACCTATATACTTTGAAAATGAAATTGTCTAGATGAAGAGATCTGAGACTCAGCTAATCAAATCCAAAGTGGACAATGATCAGAAAACCGACGGAGGAGAGCCACACAAGAGATATCTTGCCAATAAGAACGGCCCCTAACCCTCGGAAACCAAAGTTCTATCCAATCTCCGCTAAACTCTAGTGTGATTAGAACGGCCCCTAACCCAGGTAAAATGAGCACCCTGAGATCGAACACCAATCAGATTGCAATCCTCAATCATTGATTTAAAGTCCTTACAAGAACCCTTAGCAGGAGATCAAGAACCCAAACACTCATGAGCATCCAAAACTTCATTGAAATCACCAACCACTAACCAAGAGGAAGAAAAAGAACCAGTAATCTCCTGAAGAGAACGCCAGAGCTCCCGGCAACCCGAGGCAAAGGTACTAGCATAAACAAAAGTGTATCAATGTATCAGAGACCCGATAGAAATGGAGACCTCAAATGCTGCTCATGAAACAAAACTATTTGAGTTATTGCAATAGAATCACAAGCAAATACCTAAATGGACAAAATCAATCCACCCTTATCATTAATACCTACCAAATAGATACCAAGAGAAGACCAAAAACTAGCAGAAATCAAATCCAATCAAAAGCCACCATGGGCTTCGAAATGCAAACCAAGGAAGGTCGTTGGGAACAACATAAATCACTGAGAACTCTTTTTGAAAAGTTGTTCCCAAGACCACGGTAGTTCCAATAAAGGAAACTAATCATGGGAACTATTGGACCGAGTAAGAAACTCGAAATTATATAACTCCAATCTACGTTTGATCATCATGGTCCTTTGAACCAAATCATCAGAATCCAAAACCTTAGCTTCCACCTGTTTAGCCCAAGGAGCGTCAACAGTAAAACCAAGCTCAGCCTGAGAATCCGACAAAGAAGACTCTGATCTCATGTACCGAAAAGTACTGATCTCATTCCATACAATAAGCTGATCATCCTGAAAGATCAGACCAAAAGATGTAACTAAAACTCCAACACCTAAAGATTTACTAGGAACACCTGAAGAGAAAGTGTCCATAATTGGAAAACCCGAAGAAACAACAACAGATGAAGAGGGAGAAGCCCCACGAGGCAAGAGACTACAAACCTATTGAACATTAGGAGTGACTGGTAAAGGAATTAGGATCGAACCCACAACAGTGGATAAAGATCCGGAATGAGGATTGCACGAAGGAATGATCAAACTAGCAGCCAAAGACGGAACCAATGGATCCAAAGAAGCCAACTGATGAACCACCAATAAGTCAATAGGTCCCATATCTTAATAAATAGCAGGGAAAACATTAGATACCGAGAAATTCTTGACCATCTTATTTATCGAATGATAGACCATCTTAGAAGATCGAGGACGAACTAGCTGAAAAGTAGGCTCTTCAACAGAAACCTCGGCCATTGGCTGAGAGGATTTTCCCGCACTAACAGCATGAACCATAGATTTATTCCAACGATAAGAATCGGGCAAATGGCCAATGGAGAAGCAAACGGAGCAAAAAGAAGGTAGGTTTTCATACTCCACCAAAATGAAAGAGCTATGAAGCTAATCCCTCTCTAAAAGAACCGAGGATGGAATCATAATAGACATGTCAACATCCACTAAAACTCTAGCAAAATAACCAAAATCACCCACAATAGTAGCCTTATCCAATCTCATTGGAACCCCAATACAGCTGGGCGAATCAAAGATGATCTTCAGATGTTAGTATTCTCAAGACAAATCATAGAATCTAACCCAAATATGCGCGCTAGTGGACTTCTGTATAGTGGGATTAAAATACGGAACCTAAGGCTGAAGAGGGAGAACCTTGGCTTCAAATTAAAAAAACAAAAACAAACCCTAAACCTTGTTCTTGTCCCCATGAGACTTCAAAATGATCTGGAAATAGCCTCTCCCTAAAGATATAAGTCATCAAAAGCTTACTAAGCTTAGCCTTAAAGTTAGCAAGCTTCCAAGGACGCTCACCCCTAAAAAGAACCACACACCCGATAAGAGCATTCTTGCATAACTCAAGTCTAGATTGATAAGCCACTTGATCAACTCGAAAAAACACTAATCATCCATTTTTCAAAGGTGCAATAGTCATAGGGAAGGACTGAATAAAAACTTGTGGACACTTCTAAAGATCTACATAAGACCTACCACATATAGGAAATGGACTAGAATTCATAATAGAGCCCTGAATCAAATCTCCAATAAAAACTAGATTATCACCCAAAACATGTATCGAATGCAACACATTACCCAAACTGCAATCGCCACCACTAGAAGAAACCATCCCCTCACCTCAAATAAGAGTAGAAGTCGAGTTTGTATGCGGAAAGTAAAACAAAGTAGCCTCTAAAGACATGGGATCCTCCACGAGACCAAGCATGAGAGGAGAAACCATGGTTTGAAGCACAAGAGAAGCAACTGAAAAAATTGCAGAAGAAAATAAAGAACAAAATAGCTTTAAACAACCAAGATCCACACTAACTGGAAAATCCGTACAAAGCCATGAAAGAACGAGAAACCCTAGAACATAGCTTTGAAAAAAAAATTAGTGTCGTGAATAGTACCTTTGAACAGTACCACCGAATGAACAGTACCGACAATGAATAGTTCTACCAGATGAGCAGTGACGGTGAACAATGCCGTTGCCTCTCACAAAACCCTAAAATAAATACGCCTCCTATATGTATATATATGAGTAATTCCACGTACAATCGGTCTTGCGCAACCGCTACGTAACCGCTTTGGAAAAGAGTGAATAAACGCATGGGACCCATGTGTTTATTACGCGGATCCCATGTGTTTTTCGAAAGCGGTCACGTGGCTGTTGCGCAACCACGGTTGTATGTAGAATTACTCTATATATATAACAGGTTCCAATCCATTAATTAGTTGCACCGTCACATCAATAATTAATGATTGAATAATACAAAAAAAAAAAAAAATTTCTCATCAAAACACATTAATTCAAGATAACGAAATTTGCCAAATACAGATACATAAAGATAAAGTCGTGAGATCGGGAAAATAATAAAATAAAAGTAAAATTCAAAAATACATATAAATTTCTAATGCGATCAGTCGCTTAAATAATTTTTTTAAAAAATAAGATATTTTTTTAAGAAAATCTCGACAAGAAAATGAATAACAAGAAAAAAAAAAGTATATAAAAAACAAGTGTTGGAAGAACTATATATGATATATCACATATCTAAAACTAAAAGAAATGAAAATACATGAGAAGCACAAACAAGATTTTTAATAAATTTTTTCTCAATAATACAAAAATGTTGGAACAATATTTTGATAATATATTGATACTGTCTAGAGGTTTTTCAAAATATGATCGCTTGTGATATTTTTTTTAATTAGATCAATCCAATTTTTTTAAAAAAAAATTGATAATAATTGGGATCATTATATTGAATATAAAAATCATCGAAATGTATTTTTATCAATTATGGTGCTCCTGTATGTGTTTGGTGGTGAGATTTGAGAACAAACAATTCGGTCAATAATTCATTATCCATAATTCAGTTGCCTTTTTATTACATGCAATAATGACTGTTTTGTTGAATTCACGAGGAACAGGATAGCCAATCATTTTTATAAAATAAAAATAAATAAAATAAAAATTGAAAAAGGGATAATTACCCCGGTAGTCATCAATTTGATAACACACTATCAAAATGGACATTTTAACAAAAAGTGTGACACTAGTGGTCATTCCATCCAATT
Organism: Acer negundo; assembly: GCA_035582765.1. Lineage (NCBI taxonomy): Eukaryota > Viridiplantae > Streptophyta > Magnoliopsida > Sapindales > Sapindaceae > Acer > Acer negundo. Next base: position 4,453,331 of record CM069240.1, on the reverse strand, counting down.
ATATCCAATGAATGGTATTTTAATAAATAAGGGGATGATATTAAATTATTTTAGAAATTTTTGGAAATCAATTTTTTCAATGAGTGACATTTTGATAAATAAAGGTGACATTAATTTATTTTAGATGCTTTTTGGAAATCAATTTTTTATTTTTTTGAAAAGAATAATTATATTTAGTGTGTGTAAATATATATATATATATATATATAGTCTTTCTACTGTCAGTTCGAACTGATATAAAAATAAAATATATATATATATATATAGGCAGAATCCAAAACTATAAAAATAAAAGAGAAGAGAACAAAGAGTAGTATAGGCCAAACCAGCCACAAAAACAATGGGAGTAAATCTACAACTAAAAAAGTGGTGCACATGCCACATAAGAAAACAAAAACATCAAGAAAAATGAAAAAAACAAAAACGAAAGGACTCTCGACCCATACAGTCAGTCAACACAGATCTCTGAGAACCTAACTCGTAGGAACATTCTCAATCCCACGACAATTCCAATATAGAGCACTAATCATCATAAACCCTCGAAAAAACCTGGGACCCGAACTTATAAGAAGCCAGTCTACGTGCAATTCTAGTGGACCTTTGAGTAATAGTAGTATCATCTAACTCTTCTTCCTCAATCTGATCAGCCCATGAAGAATCAACAATAAAGCGACGTTTAACTTGGGAATCTGATAGCGGACGCTCAGAACCTTGGACCCGAACATCAGAGTCCACAACTAAAAGAAGGGAACATGAAGATCCAGATACATTTCTCAAAACAACCCTCTCAACCCTCTCAACCGAAGGAGAAATTGTAAATGCCCTACCATCCAACTCATCAACCGAAACCACATATTAAGCAAAAGAAACCAACGGAACAGAATCCCTACCAACCTTCGACCCCTTCTTGACCATCGAAACAGTTGAAAAGATTAAGACAACGACACCAGCTGAAACATCAAGAATTGAATATGGGCCATTTAAAGAAACAGACCCTACTCCCACTCTGAAGGAATGAACAAGGACATCAATAAGAGAATCCTCACTTCGCCCCACCTGCTGAGACCGACAGACCTGAGTAGACACCATCGAAGTAGTAGGAGCCAACAAAGAAGTTAAACCTGGCGAATCAACTAGACAAGCAGAAGAAACCATACCCAAAATCGGATCCGAACCTACCAAATAATGAACCATAACTAAATCCAGAGACCCTAAATCTTGTTGAATAGCAACAATGACACTAAAAACCAAAACTTCCACCTGAGGAAAAACCAGTTTAGGAGCACGGTTGCGGGGAACTTGAAACCTCTCATCAGCAACAACCATGGTCAGACCATCTCTAGCCGAAGCGGGCTTACTATAACTAATAGGAATCCCCTTGCCAAACTTGTTCCAACGACAAGCATTAGGAAAATGACCAATGGAGGAACAAGTAGCATTGGGAAAATATATCAGTTCCTTGAATATAGGTCATTGGATTTAAAAGTTGCTTTGAAAAGTGCATGCAGCCAAGTCAAAGCATTTAAATACAATGGGCCACATGCAATGAACTGATATATTTTATTTCAGTTCGAACTAACAGTAAAAAAACTGTATATATACACATATTTACAAATCAATACATGTGTCTCTTCTTTGTTTTTTAGATTTTTTAGATTTTATAGCCTTAATCTTCTCAAAAAAGAAATATATATATATATTGAGATATGATATACATATACACACATTAAATATAATTATTCATTTCAAAATACAAAAACAAAAAATTGATTTCCAAAAAAACATCTAAAATAAATTAATGTCATCCCCTTATTTAACAAAATGCCACTCATTAGATGGAATTGGATGAAATGGCCATTAGTGTCACATTTTTTGCCAAAAATAGCCATTTTGGAACTAATTATCAATCTAGTGGTCATTTTGATAATGTGTCATTATATTGATGGCCATCGAAGTAATTATCCCTAAAAAATGTAGTATTAACTATAAATTTATTATAAAAAGAAACTTACTCATAGAAAAAAAGATAATAAATATAGTGATTGAATTTCTTTTAATTGAATATTGTTCTAATAAGAACATTCAATTCAATAAGAAAGCCTCTCTCTTAAGTTCTCTCTAAACTTAAGGTGAGAGTTTATTTCTAGTTCCTTTCTTCCCTTTTCTTCTTCGTTGGTGTATTTACTATCCCTAATTATCGGTTACCGAATAATGTCTCGACTATGAAGAAGAGATTGCCTTATTGTGCAATGCCATTTCGATCAAAGAAAAAGAACGACATGTGCGTACATTAAACTAGAATCTAAAAGAGAAGTGTGAGAAACATCTAGCCCTTTTGTTTGGTAGGGAAAATTATGAAGAAAAAACCGGCTAACATGGATGTCTTTATGGAGGGGTGGAGATTGAACTTGTAAAAGGGAACATTTTTGCTTTCTATTTCAATAATATGGAAGGCATGCAACAAATACTTAGGGTAGGGCCATGGAATTTTGATCAAGCAATTATTGTCTTTGATAGGCCAATGGGGGCTGGCGAGATTAAGTAGTTGAAGTTCCTATTTGTGGACTTTTGGGTGCAAATACACAATATTCCTTTGATTTGTTAGACAAAAGAAATTGGAATGTTCGTGGGAGAAATGATAGGAAAGGTTCAAGATGTTGATCTAGGGTTTGGCTGATGGCTTGAGACGTTTTCTGAGGGTGAGGGCTACTATGGAAACAAAACAACCTCTGCAACGTTGTTTGCGTGTTGATTTGTTAGGGACAGGGAAAGTCCTACCGTGCTCCTCCGATATGAAAGGTTGCAAGACTATTGCTTATGTTGTGATCGAATTGATCACAAAATGGATGGATGTGCTGAGGATTGTGATGATAGGGACATGTCCTTGGATGTTAATAGAAGATTGGGAGTTTGGCTTAGGGCCATAAGCCCTCCAAAACAAAGTTTTAAGGGGGAAGACAGGATGGAGAACAGAAACTGGGAAAGAAATAAAAGATATGGCGATATTATGTCCTCAGGCGACCATGAGAGGCGAATGTATGAAAACTGGAGGGGAAAACACACGGTTATGAAGGTCCAAAATTCCATTAATAATAAGGGCGGCAAGGTCTCTAGCGAGTTTGGGAAATTGGATGAGTCGCGCCTCCTCGATACCAGGAATGGGTGCATGGAGGCTGAGGTGGATCCAATCAGTGATATTGCATTGAGTGTACATCGGAAGGATAAAAATTGTGGCTTATCTCTTTCCAAGATTTAAAAAATATCATTAGGTGGGGAAGCTGAAACGAAGGCTAATAATTCTAGGCCTACGGAAGGATCTAATAGGCCTAGTGAAAAGGATTGTGAAATGAACCCGGATAAGTTGGTAATGGGTCGAGAACCACCTACTTTTTTAAATAAGCTGATGCAAGAAGTTAATGGCCCAGTTCCCACTCTCGGAGAATGTAAGCCCAATCAAATGGAGGGGTCTGATTTTGAGCCCATTTCTAATCTCAAATTTAGGGGTAAGTGAAAGAAGGTTGATAAAGGCAAAAATATAGTGGTTTCAAGAGTAGAAGTAGGGGAGAAATTCAGTAAGAGGAAGGGTGGAAGTTTAATCATCGGTGAAAGGAAGAGATAAAAAGAGGAAGTGAAGTCTCCAACATTAGAGGCAAATATGGAAGACTTGCAGAAACAAATTGGGAATGATAAGGCTATGGTGGATACAATTAGTCAGATGGAAATTAATAAGGTGATGGAGAATGATGTTTCTACACCGTAAAGTGGTTCGGTTGGGATTATTGACAACAATGTTACCATGAGAGGGGTTTCCAATCTGTCAAATGAGGAAGAGCATTTACAAATATCGACCAGACGGTCTTTACCGACCCATCGAGCACAATGAAACTCTTTGCTTGGAACGTTTGGGGGCCGGGTAACTCTTGAGTGTTTAATTCCCTGCGTTCCCATAAGCAAAAGGTGAATTCGGATCTTGTTTTTCTAATCGAAACAAAGTGTGATCATGACAAAATGGAAAGAATAAGGGTGAAGCTTAGTTTTACAGGAAAATTGGTGGTGGATTGTATGGGGAGGGCAGGCGGTCTTTGTATGTTTTGGTCAGATAAGATTACAGTTCATCTACTATCATATTCGATTGCTCATATTGATGTTAAAGTTAAAGATGCAAGTGACAAGGTGTGGAGGTTTACTGGTTTCTATGGTCATCCGGACCAAGCTTAGAGGCGACACTCATGGTCCCTCCTCCGTCGACTCGCGAGTGTGTACAATCTCCCGTGGGTTTGCATGAGGGATTTCAATGACATCTTGTGTGAAAGTGAAAAGTGGGGGTGGGATCAAGAAGAACTGGAGGTTTATGTTGGAATTTAGAGAGGCGATAAAGTCTAGTAATCTTACCTGGAGTAGCAAAAGGGAGATGTCGACTTCTGTGATGGAGCATCTAGATAGGGGACTCTACTGTAATAAATGGAGGAATCTATTTCCTCTTTCTGTGATTAAACACCTTGAGTTACGGGGCTCTGATCATAGGCTATTAGTGCTTGATATGGGGGACGACATTGATCGTGGAAGGAGAGGTAAAGAAAGAAGGGTTTTCTTTGAAGAATGCTGGGTTGATGATAGTAATTGTAAGGATATTGTTTGCTCTGCGTGGAGTAATACCCATGAAGGAAGTTGGGTGGATAATATTATTAGGAATCTTGACAGTTGTGGAAGATAGCTGAAGGTGTGGAATCTGAGGAAAAGAAAAGGCTTATGGGCTAATATTCTTAGGAAGAGAGAGGCTCTTAAGCAAGTAGCTAATACTAATATCCTTGCTTCCTGAAATGTGGTGAATAAGTTTGAAGGAGAGCTCAATGAGGTTCTTGACAAAGAGGAACGATATTGGAGCTAGCGCACTAAGGTGGATTGGCTGAAATACGGTGTGATAAATACTAGATTCTTCAACTCTAAGGCTTCGGCTAGGAAGGCTAGAAATAGAATTAAAGGCTTTGTTGATGAGGGTGGTACATGGAAGATGGATGTATCGGAGATTGAGGGAATCACTAACCATTATTTTTGTAAACTGTTTCAAACTAGCAATCCATCTGAAAATTATATGACAAAGGTTTAGGTTGGGTTGCACGTGAGGCTAAGTGATCAGTCGGTTCGTCTATTGGATTATAAGTTAACTATGGAGAAGGTACGGAAGGCTGTGTTTGATTTGGGTCCTTTGAAAGCTTCTAGTTGTGATGGACTTCCATTCATTTTCTATCAAAATTTTTGGGACATTATCGGCCATAGTGTGACCATGGCTTGCTTGAAAGTACTAAATGATGGTGAATATGCTGCTGGCTTGAACAAGACAGTCATTACTCTTATTCCTAAAGTTCAAAATCCGATCAAAGTGGAAGACTTTAAACCTATAAGTCTTTGTAATGTGACATACAAGATCATTGCAAAGGCTATCACCAACAGACTTAAATCAGTATTGGGTGAGGTCATATTTGAAAATCAGTACGCATTCATCCCCGAGCGGCTTATTTTTGATAACACAATTGTGGGGTTTAAGTGTCTTCATAGGCTGAAATGGAGGAAGTGGAAAATGGGATCTATGGCTATTAAGTTAGACATGTCCAAGGCTTACGACCGGGTGAAATGGAAATTTCTTGATGGTATGATGCGAAAGCTTGGTTTTCTAGATAAATGGGTTAAATTGGTTATGACCTACGTATCTTCAGTCTCTTATTCAATTCAAATAAATGGAGAGTTATGCGGAAATATCAAGCCAACTAGGGGGCTCAAGTAAGGTGACCCTCTTTCACCCTTTCTCTTCTTATTTTGTGTAGAAAGCTTGTCTAACCTTATTACAAAAGCTCACAACTATGGTGAGTTTCAAGTGTAGTAGAGAGGGTCTTGTCATCTCTCATCTTTTTTTTGTAAATGATAGCCTGTTATTCACTCGGGCTAACGATGAGAATTGTGTAACAGTTAGAAGGATTTTGGACAAATATGAAAGAGCTACGGGTCAAGTGGTCAGTGATACACAAATCTGCCATTTGTGTTAGTCCTTCAATTTTACCAACTAAGGGTCAGAGATTGGCTGCGTTAGTGGGAATGAATCTTGTGGAGTGCCACAAGAATTACCTGGGTCTCCTATGTTTTTCTGGAAGAAGTAAAAGAAAACTGTTCTCTAATATTGTTGATCGGGTGTGGGGAAAAATTAAATGATGGGGTGAGAAGTTGCTTTCTATTGGTGGGAAGGAAATTCTAATTAAAGTTGTAATCCAAGCGGTTCCCTCATATGCTATGACGATCTTCCGCCTCCCTAAAGGTCTTATTTATGAAATGCAGAGGCTTTGTGCTAGGTTTTGGTGGGGTAGTAAGTATAAGCAAAAGAAGTTGCACTGGTGTACTTGGAATCAATTGTGTAAGTCTAAAAGAAAGGGTGGCCTTGGTTTTCATGATTTAGAGACTTCAAATAGGACCCTCTTAGCCAAGTAGAGATGGAGAATTATGACGATGCTGGATTCGCTGGCTGCAAGAGTTTTGAAATGATGTTACTTCAAAGATTGTAACTTTATGGAAGCCAAAAAGAATTCTTCCGCCTCTTTTGTGTGGAACAACATTATGTGGGGGATAGGGATCCTGGAGGCTGAGGTGCGCTGGAGAGTGGGAGATGGTAAAACGATAAGAATCTATGAGGATAAATGGCTACCTAGACCTTCAAAGTTTTCTATTGTCTCTCATCCAAGAATGAGGGTGGATGCTACTATTGACAACCTTTTGCTGCCTTTTAGAGGTTGGAATGCTCCGTTAACTAAGAATTGTTTCCTCCTTTATGATGCGAAATGTATATTGCAAGTTCTCATTGGCTCTAGAATTCAGCCTAATACCCCTATGTGGCACTATGATAACAGTCGTCATTGTACTGTCAAGATTGGGTATTAGGTTGGGCGCAGGTTGGAGATGAAGCTTGGCACTTCTACCTCGGGCGCCTTAAGTCACTAGTGGAAGAATCTATGGAAGCTTAACATCCCGGTTAAAATCAAGATTTTCTTGTGGATACCTTGCCATGATTGGCTACCCACTAACTTCAACATTGCTAGAAAGGGGGTTCAGGTGGATGGTTGTTGCGCTGCGTGTAAAACTTCTATGGAAACTACTCTATATGCCTTATTGACGTTGTAAATGGTTGAAGAAGCTTCATACTGATTAGTTGTCCAAAAACTTTGCGGTTAGGATGGACTCGACTAATTTCTTTGATTTTCTCTTTGATTATTTCCCTAAGATCTCTGAGGATAGAAAGGAGCTTTTTTGCATTGTTTTCTGGAGAATCTGGTTCATTCGCAATTCTTCAGTTCATAATAATATCCCTGCAGATAGGTCTGATATCATTAGGTGGAGCGAGAAGTATCCGGATGATTATCGTTCTTTGAACATAGGGAATAAGGATTATGCGCATGATAGGGCTCGGGTGATTAATGGCTTGTCGGATGCTTGGGCTGCGCCTGGTTATGATGTTTACAAAACTAATTGCGGGGCAGTTGTTGATAAGAATTATGGGATCGTTGGTTTGGGTATTATTGTGCGAAATTCTGCTAGGGAAGTGATGGCCTAAAGCTCTCAAAAAGTGTGTTTTAACAACAGCCCCGTGATTGCTAATATGCTGGCCATACAAAGGGGTGTTCAATTTAGAGTTTATTATGGTCTAAATCCTACGGTGATTGAGTCTAATGATGCTACGGTGGTTAAATGGATTAACTTCGGGAATTTTCGAGATTCAGATTTTGGCGCCATCCTTGCTGATATTGATGTTTTGTATCATGCTTACTGTGGGTTGCGGTTTAGAACTGCTCTGTGTCTTGCGAAGTATGCGCTTCGTAGCACTAATGATCGATTTTGGATGGAGGAGTACCCGGCCTGCATCAGAAGCATGATTGAAAAGGAGAAGCCTGGGTAGTTTAGGGGTTTATTTTCCTGTTTTTGCTGTTTGTTACAGCTTCTGTTCTTTGCTGTTTTCTTATTGTTGTTTTTTCGCTTTGTTTGGCTGTTTGCCTTAGGCAGCTTTGCTGCTGATCTTGTTATATATATAAATATATATATAAAATAAAAATAAAAAATTCTTTTAATTGTAAAATTTTAGGTGTCCAATATTATATATGGCTCACTTTTATTCACACACAAAATTAATTAATTATTTTTATAAAGAAAAACCAATTAAAAGGGTTTTTCTCAAAGTTTGTTTTTTTTTTTTTTTTTCTTTCTTTTAAGATTTCCCATTTACTTTTTTTTTTTTTCCTAAAAAAAGACAATTTCTATTTACACAATTTTCTTAATAAATGACATGATCGAGCCTTAGAAATCCGTTGAATCAATCGGGACTTAATCGTTAGATCAATCATTAAAGTAATCTATATATTGAATACGTATTAACAAAGATAAACCTTTTCTTGCAGTTTTGCAACTGCTAGTTCAATAAAATGATCTGTCCATTCAATTGAAATATGTCTAATTATATATATAGAAAGCTGATTAGGTGTTGGATATTGCATGTTTTTTTTATATGGTATCCCGATTGGTAACTGTGTAAGATGTACTTACACAGGTTCCAATTGAGATGCTGAACGATCAATTTAACAAAATTTTTGTACTTGATAATTTTTGTGTGAATATATATATATATATACACGTGACAATCTATAGAATACCGGTGTAACCGTACACCGTGTAGAAAATTTTACGATTGAAGTTTGGAGCACACATTTTCAAATTATGATCATAATATTTATTACACGGTGTTCGGAAACATCGGTGTTCTATAGCCTAACCCTATATATATACAATTTTTCTTTTTTCATACGAAGAATGAATCATGACGAAGAATGTGGACCATTAGATTTACATACTTTAACTCAAATTGTATGTATTTGTGAAAACTTCTCTATAATCTATGGTCCACATTCTTCATCCATATATTTTATATCAGGACAAACTGACAGTAGAAATATATATATGTTTATTTATTTATTGTACCAGCCTATAAATATCTAACGTGATTATTATTGAAAATGAAAGTTTTGATAAAAGTGTACGATATTTAGCATCAATTTTAAGACCGTTGTTTGATACACTACAAGAAAAATGGTCTATTGGGATGAAAATCTATTGGGACTTTTTTTTTTCGTTCCAATAGAAGGTCTATTGGAACGAAATAAATTTAAGCAGTCCCAATAGATTTTCTTTTTATTTAAAATTATAATAATTAATTAATTTTATTGACATTTAGGGACGAATTATTTTTGTCTCAATAGGAGGTCTATTGGTACGAAATACATAATTCGTCACAATAAACTGACTATTGGGACAATTTTTGTCTAATGTGGTAAGACCTTTAGAGACGAAATACATAATTCGTCCCAATAGACGGCCTATTGGGACGAATTTATTTCGTCATAATAGGTTTTCTTTTTATTTAAAATTATAATAATTAATTAATTTTGTTGAGTTTTAGGGAAGATTTTGTTTCGTTCCGATAGGAGTTCTATTGGGATGAAATACATAATTTGTCCCAATAAACCTCTTATTGGGATGAATTTATTTCGTCCCAATAGATTTTCTTTTTATTTAAAATTATAGTAATTAATTAATTTTGTTGACCTTTAGGGATGAATTTGTTTCATCCTAATAGGAGGTCTATTGGGACGAAATACATAATTCGTCCCAATATACTGCCTATTGGAACGAAATAAATTTTGTCCCAATATATTTTCTTTTTATTTAAAATTATAATAATTAATTAATTTTGTTGAAAATTCTTGATATTTTTTTGAAGGTTTTTCCCTTAAAGATAGATTAATAATTAAATTACCATATAAATTAGAAAATGATGCAATATGGATCATTTTGTTTATCCAAAGTGGTTCTCTGTTGAGATGAATTTTGTTTCTTCCCAATAAGTTCTTTGTAAGGATCAATAAATATTATTCTTGAGAGATTTTCTATTATTTAAAAAAAAAAAAAAAGAACCGTTGGAACTGGAACCGAAATCGCTAGTTCCGAATCGAGAACTAGAACGGGAGTCATGTCTAATTCCAAGTACGACTAACAATTGACTCTTTGATCTGACAATATATTATTTTAATAAAATAGTTTAATTAAATGTTATAATAAATGTTTTTTAATATCGATTTGTTTATCATATAAAAATAAAAATTAAATTAGTGGAATCGATCTACAAATAAAATTTTGATTGAAAAATAATCAATAAAAATTTAATAACAAGTAGAGGTTATATATAAAATTTATGTTTTTATTATCACATGTTAAGCATCAGCAAGGTTGATGAGGCATTCATCTCTCTTGTGTGTACCAGGTTTGACACCCATTAATCAAAACAATTTAAATTATGATTTCAGCATGGTGGGACAACCCGTCGTCGGTGGTTTGTCATTTGAAGGCCACAAAACCATTTTTTTTATTTTATTTAAAAAAAAAATTCGTCCCTATAGGATATCTAAAGGGCCGAAAATTTATCTAATAGGACGAAATATTTCGTCCCTACAGGTTGTCAAAGGGGACGAATAAAAATCGCCCATACAAGTAGTCTATTTGGACGAATAATTTCGTCCCTGTACATAATCAATTGGGACGAACAAAAATCGTCCTATAGGTAGTTTTAAGGGACGAATTTCAATTTTCGTCCCAAAGAACCTATTGTGACCCACCTAAGGCGACGCAATTTGAGGCGAATTTTATTCGTCCCAATAGACCTATTGAGACGATTTTTGGGCTATTGGGACGAAACAAAACCATCCCAATTGCCCTTTTTTTGTAGTGATATTTAGCCAACCTCTCTCTTATGGCCCTCATCCATACACATATCGCCTTCAATTTCATACGTCCATCTTCTTTTTTTTTTAACTTAAAAAAAAAAAAACACATATAGAATTGTAATTTTTTAAATTATTTGACACTAGGAACAAAAAAATCAATCTAAGTAGTACAATCTCTTCCAATAATTGATCAATCATCGAATGCCTCAAATTTGTAAGATATTAGTCATTTATATATAGATAGATGTAGAAGTTATTCAATTTATTCGATCACACCAAAGATTATTTGGTTTAACATTTGTGTTTTAGGTTAGACAACTATAATTTTGTAATTTGGCATGTTCTGGTCAGATTCTGATCTTGTGTTCTTCATAAAAGTTGTAGATCGTAAAATTTCATGCAACATGGAATAAAGAATATCATGATTTGAAGTTTGTTTCCTAGAGTTACGTCAGTTTCAATTTTCTGCACCGGTTTAACTTTTCTTTTAGGGTTACACCGCCGTTTTACATTTTTGGCCTTTTCCGCACTGAGTCATAACCATATCGAGCTCTATGGATCCTATGTGCATGGAGGCCATTTTGTCTCTTTCATCTCTGGTAGCGGTGTCTTCCACCTTGACTAGTCAGGTTGGTCTGAATACGGTGAGTAGAGTGAATTCCTCTTCTCGGGTCGTTCCTCTCGCATCTGGTGGGGTGTGTTCATTAGTTGGTGAGTCGATTCCTCCTCAGCCTAAGGGGGGGTGTTTCGATGATTGTTCCGAATTCAGTTGCAGGTCTCATTCAGAGTTCAATGCCTATAATCTAGGGTGGTAAGTCTTTTGCGGGTCTCTTCAAATCTCCTATTATTGAGACTTTACTGGTGCCATTAGTTCCCTCTAAAAAGGGAGGCTATGTTTCTGTTCGAGTAGATCCGATTGCTTATAAGTCCCGTCTTGAATTGTGTAGGAATGCTCTTATTGGTCGTGTGGTGCTTTCTAGTGGTGAGCGGCCTTAGAAGCTTGTGGATCTTAAGGCAAGACTTAGCAAGCATTGGATGCTAAATTATGATTGGCGTCTTATATCTCTTCGGAGAGGTTATTATTGGATTCTTTTGAAGTCTCCTGCTGAGATGAATCATGTTTGGGGGTTCGGTTTGGTTCATCTAAAGCCAGGTATTCTACGCCTACAGCCTTGGGTCCCGGATTTTAACCCATCGCTACAGAAGTACACAAATGCTCAGATTTGGGTTAGGTTCTTTGATCTATTATAGGAATACTAGCATCCGAAAATTATTTCTAACTTGGCTAGATGGATTGGGGTGTCGTTGCAGTTGGACAAGGCAACTAGTGATGGGGATTTTGGTCATTAAGCTAGAGTTCTAGTTGATGTGGATGTGTCTTTAGTGCTGCCTACTTCAGTATTGCTGGAGATGGATGAATTTCATAGTTCTTTTATAGCTGTTGAGTATGAGAATCTCCTAGCTTTTTGCTCCACTTGCTCTTCTATAGGTCATTTGCCTAGTTCTTGTCGTTGGAACAAGTCTTTTAATGTTCCTCTGAGTAATTCTACAAAATCGACCTAGGATATAGTGGGGGATTCTAGAGTAGTTGGGGATGATGGTTTTTAGCCTGTTCATACCCATTCCTTTAAATCAGTTTATCGCCCTTGAAACAAATTATGGTGTTTTCAATATTAATCTAGAGGGGGGTGAATAAATTTTAATCAATTTTACCCAATTTTTCGTGATAAGACAAGTTTACGAAAATGCCCCTAACTAGTCAATTTATATAGCAAGTGTAATATGTACGGAAATATAAAAGACACTTGATTTTTATGTGGAAACCTTCAACAAGGAAAAACTACGGGCTGTTATGTGCACCACACACGAACCTCGAATCCTCTAATTGCAATGACGTTTACAACCTAGGTTAACCTCAACCTCTCACAGTCTATAACCCATCACTACTACCCGTAAGCCTATAAAAGTGAACCTAGTCCAATTTGCTTATGGCCTAAGCAACCTTAGCCAGAAGTCTCAATTCTCAATGAAGAGATTAAACAACCTAAGTGAATATTCAAAGATATCCAATAATGCAAATAATGCTAGGTTACACTAGATGCTTATCTAGGATTAATAATAGTCAATAAAAACAATCCTAGATATTAATTGCTATATGACATGGCATAAAACATAGCTATGTGAGATATGATAATCTTAGATATAGCTATCAAAATACAACACTCAAACATTCAACACATAATTTCAATCTTGTATGTAGAAATTACTCTAAGAACATACAAGTAATGAATGAGATAAATTGCTTAGTAAGAACACTAATTATGTATGATAATAGTGAACAACTTACCATAATATGTGTGTTGAAGAAGACCCATGCACTAGCACATACTAGATGACCCTAGATGATGCTAAGATGATGATTGATGCACATGGAAATGAGTTCAGAGAATTAAAGAAACAATCTTTATGCTTTTTCTCTTAAATATCTCTCTATCTCTTTTAGGGTTCTTGATGATCAAAGAGTGTGTAGAAAGAAAGTGACATAATGGTGTATTTATAGAGAGCAATAAAAAGGCTAGGATAAAATACAAGTTTGCTCTCGAAACCGTACGATCAGCTGTTTCATTTGGCGGTTTAGAAACCGCCAATCAAACCGTCGAATTGAATCCCGAGAGTACAGGGGATCATCGGCGGTTTCATTTGGCGGTTTCTAAACCACTGATTCAACTATAGAAATAAACTGAGAGATTAAATCAATCAGATCTAAATGGCGGTTGGAAACCGTCGATCTTAACCGTAGAATTAGTCCAGAGACCTATAGAGCTAAACGACGGTTTCATTTGGCGGTCTTGGCCGCCGATCAAACCGCCGATTCACCTAAATTGGTGAAACCAAAGGAGAAGCCAAGGGCATTCTTCGAAGGCAATCCTCGCGCTAACCAAACACATTATCTTGCATGCGTGGACGTTTCCGAACTGTGTTCGTGAAACGAATTACTAGACACACTAACACACAACACAACATAACAATAAGGTACAAGTGTGATAGGTGACATGTGAAAAGAATGCACACAATATCAAAACAGACATATGCAAACAAGACAATTGTGTATGTGTGCAACCAAATCTCTTCAAAGAAAACTAAGCGCTAGAGATATACCTTTGGAGTGCTTATCACCTTGAGGACTTGAAAGGGCCTTGAGCTTGATGATCAATCCTAAGCTACCCTTACATTTCAAACCCCAATTGTGGTTTGTCATCGAAATAAGCCAATCAAACTTTGAGGAACTTACAATCTCCCCCTTTGGCTATTTTGTGACAAAACCACCACTCACATTGATCCTTACAACAAAATAGAAACTAAAGGTCAACAAAGGTTTTCTACAATACAAAGAGATATAAGAGAAAAAATAAAACTTCAAGTTTTCAATCTCTTGTAGAACAGTCAATCCTTCAAAACAAAGTTTCTACACTTTCCAATTTCAAGCTCAAGTGAGATGATCAAGTGAAATTAAAACAAGCATTTGCATTTAAAGAATTTAAGTACAACATCATGCAATGTATGTATAATGCAATGCACCCCCTTAAAGGGTTACTCCCCCTTAATGTGTATTCTCCCCAACATATATAATTGCTACAAATAGCACAGTAAGCATACTCCCTTTACCACATACTACTCCTTCTTTTTGTCAAGAGATGGGCAAAGGAGTATTCCCTAAACGGGTTACTTGAAGCAAAGAGAGATAGAAGTATACAAGTCATTTGCATAATCATATAAGGCACTTTATGCAACTCAATCAAATGGAGAGAACAAGGAGATTTATTTTTATTGAAAATGTGTGATTAAAATGCTTTGCATGCAAGACATATTGCATTCAAGTCCAAAATTCAATGGAATTTGGCAAAGCAAATGACAAAGGTTTCCTATAAGAATTCAAACCAATTTTACCATTTGTCATGAATTAAATCAAGGATATAGAGAATTTATTGATTTAAATTTTAGAGAACTATATCCAAATTTATAAGCAAAACATGTCATGAGCAACTTTGCACCCTATTTGATTTTTTCGGATAAGATATCCGTATGATGGTAAACATGTTCAACATAAAGAAAGAGAGACAATTTTGATTTTACAATCCTTAGAACGGATACAAGATCCTATGTTCATTTTGAGTCTCATAAGCTTTTCATACATTATTTTGCATTTAAGAATTGCAATCATCAAATCATGCTTTTTCATTAGAGCATGTCATTAAACATCATGTTATGGAGATCATTATAGGTCATTCAATACATACTTCCTAAGTGAATCTCCTAGTCCAAAAATGCATGTTTGAACATAAAATTAACATGGATTGCATTCAAAGCATGGTTTACACTAATTGAGATAAAAGCAAATATGTGCAACCAAAATACTCAAGCAATTAATAAAGGAGCATAAAATTTTTCAAATTTTTGCATTCAACAAATATTCAATTGCTCTCTTTGCTTGAGTTCTCCAAATGGGGTCAATTCCAAACCACATCACTCCATGAGACATATCCCAATAGATCTACTAAGTTCATGAAACCTAGTTGCATCTAAGGGTTTAGTGAATAAGTCCGCTAGTTGATCATTAGTACCTACATGTTCAAGTACTATGCATTTGTTTTCAACTAGTTCTCTTATGAAATGTTGACGGATGTCAATATGCTTAGTCCTAGAGTGTTGTACAGGATTTTTGGAAATATTAATAGCACTCATGTTATCACAAAAAAGGGTTAGCGTACCTTGATTGAATCCGTAGTCGACTAGCATTTGCTTTATTCATACGAGTTGTGTGCATCCACTCCTAGCGGCTATGTACTCGGCCTCGGCCGTGGATAAGGAAATTGAGTTTTGCTTCTTGCAAAACCAAGAAACCAAGTTGTTGCTTAGAAAGAAGCAACCGCCCGATGTGCTCTTCCTATCATCACAATTTTCTGCCCAATCCGCATCACTAAAGCCAATCAAACTAGCCTTAGTGTCAAAAGAGTACCAAATCCCATAGTTGGATGTCCCATTCACACAGCGAATGATTCTCTTAACAGAATAGAGATAAGACTCCTTAGGATCAGCTTGGTACCTAGCATACACACACACCCACACTATAAGATATATCGGGCCTACTTGCGGTCAAATAAAGCAAGCTACCAATCATGCCACGCTATAGTGTTTGTTCCACACTTTTTCCACTAGCATCCTTGATTAGCTTTAAAGTGGTACTCATGGGTGTATCATAATGTTTGGCTTTTTCAAGACCAAACTTCTTCACTAAAGTTTTGACATATTTGGCTTGGGTTATGAAAATCCCATCATTTAATTGCCTAATTTGCAAACCTAGGAAGTAACTTAGCTCACCAACAAGACTCATCTCAAACTCTTGAGATATGACATTAACGAATTGTTGGACTTTGGTGTTGTTGGTGGAGCCAAAAACTATATCATCAACATATATAGCTCTTCTTGCATGGTAATGACCCAAAATTCATCATTTAAGGCATCATCAACCTTTTTGGGTTCTATTTGAGAGGTGTAACATGTGTAGCTAATGAGATTAGCTATTTGACGTCCTGTCCTAACACCCTCATTCACATCTCCAATAACATCATCTTTGTTATGGAGATGTCTAACCTATGGAGCGGGTTCTTTAGAGTTTAAGAGAGGAACTCTATCAAGAGGTTGTGTGTCATCTGCCTCAAGGTTAGACGTCCCAACAATAGCAGTCTCTACAACCTTCTCCAAGGGAGGATCATCAACTACAACAACCTCTTCCTCATGGTCACTAGACTTGAGCCTATTATCATCAAAGACAACATTTGATGATTCCATGACACTCTGAGTCTTTAAATTGAAAACTCTATAGGCTTTACTATTTAAGGCATAGCTAATAAAGACACCCTCATCACTCTTAGTATCAAACTTGCCAAGTTGATCATGGTAATTTAAAATGTAACACTTGCTTCCAAAAGTGTGGAAGTAGCTAACATTTGGCTTCCTACCTTTCCATAGCTCATAGGAGGTTTGTCTAGTATCGGGCCTTAGGAAAACTCTATTCCCTATATAGCAAGCTGTATTGATGGCTTCGACCCATAGGTTCCTAGGGACATTGTTGCTAAGCAACATCACACGGGGCCATCTCTTGAAGGACCCTATTCTTCCTCTCAACAACTCCATTTTTTTTAGGTGTCCTAGGAGCCGAAAACTCATGGGAAATGCCTATACTATCACAATATGTTTCAAAGGAAACATTCTCAAATTCCCTCCCATGGTCACTTCTAATCCATTTAATGCTTTTAATGCTAGAGTTCATTTCATTTTGAATGTTATTACAAAACGTTTTAAACTTGTCAAAAGTTTCAAATTTTTCTCTAAGAAAATATGTCAATGTGAACCTAGAGAAATCATCAACACAAACAAAAATGTATCTCTTTCCACCTAAACTCTCAGTTTGCATAGGACCCATTAGATCCAGAAGATCTAGGGGCTTTATAGTGGAGAGATACTTGCCCTTTTTATGCATACTCTTGGTTTGTTTTCCTTGTTGGTAAGGTCTACAAACACCATTGGCTTTCTTCTTAAGCTTAGGAAGGCCACGCATAACATTGAACTTGTCTAGGATTCGTAAATCCCTAACGATCATGTGGCCAAGTCTTTCATGCCAAAACTCAATTTGCTTATCCTTGGACATATTACATAAGACAACTCTAGCCTCAAGATAATAGAAATTGTCGTTAGATCTCATACCTTTCAATAAGGGCTGTCTATCGGGCTTTAGGATTGAGCAATTATCTTTAAAAAACAAGATGAAAAATCCTTCATCACTAAGATGAGAAATGTTTATTAAATTGGCTTTCAAACCATCAACATATAAAGCATTGGACAAGGAGGGTAATCCGGGAATGGAAATGGTTACTTTCCCTACAACTCTCTTTTTGGATCCATCACCAAAGGTGACACATCCTCTTTCCTCCATGACAAGAGTCTCAAAGAAACTCTTGTTACTCATCATATGCCTAGAGCACCCACTATCTAAGTACCAAAAGTTAGAAGAGTTTGCCTTCAAGGCAATTTGAGCAACATGGCAAAAGTATTCATCTCTTCTAATCCACCAAGGAGAAACACCTTTCTTCATAGTGGTCAAAGGTACATGGGTTCTAGATGTCCTAGGATCATGCATATTAATTCCATCATTCCTAGGTACATGCATCATGGCTCTTTTCTTTTTCTTCTCAATCATGCTTCTAATTTTACACATTTTAATGTATTGAAAGCACATTGGTCTAATATGACCATCAAAACCATAAAAATGACATGTAGGGATAAAGTTAGGGATCATACCATAACCTTGTGCTTGCATTGGAGCCTTTCCATGTCGGTGTGGTTGAATTGGTTCAATGTATCTTCGTTGTTGAACCAGTCTAGCTTGCTTCCTAGCTTGAGGTTGCATGATTGGTCTCTTTCCTTTGTAAGCCATTTGTTGAGGAAAGCTATCTTTATGAGCTCTTGAGGGTTGAGCTTGAGGTTGTCTTCTTGGATCTACCTTCACTTGTGCACTATGTGAACATTGTCCTAGATCAATCTTCTTCCTAGGAGTTTGCACCGGTGAGGCTTCTTTATAGCTCAAGCTATTGATAAATACAGTCTTGTTGGGAGTGGAGGTCTCCTTGCCATCATCAAACCCAAGACCTCTCTTGTCACAAGGACTCTTGCCTATACCAAACATGTGGTCAAGTTTCTTTGTGCTAGAGGCCATCTTAATCATTGACCCTTTAACTTCTTCAAGCTCCCTCTTCAAACCTTCTTCATTTCTCAGAGACAACGCTAGCTCATCTCTTAGCTTGTCTTCATTCTTCTTGGATCTCATCACTTGTTCACTTAAGTGATCAACTTGTGTTGAGAGCTCTAGGTTTTCTTATTTTAATCTCCTAATTTCTCTCTTGTTCTTTAACCTTGAACTCTCAAACTTGACTATATAGTCTTGAAGATCCATCCTATCCACATTTTCATTTGTGGATTGTGATGAAGAGCCATCATTACTTGAGTCACTTTCCTCTTGACTCACCTCCTCTTCTTCACTAGCACCTATGCTCTTGTGGGAAAAGGCAAAGGCTATAAAGTTAGCCATGAGTTCTTCATCATCCGAAGACTCATCTCTCTCATCGGAGTCACCGCTTCCACTCCAATTGGGGGCCATCACTCTCCCTTTCTTATTCTTCAAATTTCCACAATCAGGAGCGATGTGTCATATGCCACCACACTCAAATTTCCGCATTGGATCCCTTTCGTTTCACTCTTCTCTTTTCTAGGCTTAAAACTTTTGAAATGAGTCCTTTTCTTCAAGTCTTGCTCCTTGGGATCCAAATCCCTTCTTTTCGGTCTTGACAAACCTCTTGAACTTTCTCATCAACAAGGCCATGTCTTCATCCAAGTCATCATTCTCTAAACTTTGGAGGCTTTCAAAACAATTCCCTTTTGCTTTTTAGGTGGTGTGGAGATAGGACCTTTCCTAGACTCATAAGCTAGAAGTCTCCCAATCACCTCACTCGGCTTCATATCTTTGTAGATGCTATTTTCCTCTAAAGTCGTCACCTTGGACTCAAACCTCTTGAGAATCGATCTCATAATCTTTTGCTTGATCCTTCTGTCCAAGTAAGGGTCACCAAGTTGATGACTTTGGTTAACAATGTCTATCAACTTAATCTCAAAGTCTTTAAAACATTCGTTCTCATCCATTCTAAGCAACTTAAATTGCGTTTGGAGAACTTTAAGCTTCGAGTCCTTAACAACTTCGGTTCTCTCATGTGCAACCTCTAGGATGTCCCATGCCTCCTTAGCTATCCTAGTGTTTTGAATCAATTTATATTGATTTTCGTCTGTTACACATAGGATGGCATGCATCACCTTCCTATTCCATTTCGATGCCTCAAACTCTTGCGCGTTCCATTGTGCCTTAGGCTTAAGCACATCCTCTCCTCCACCCGTAGGAGTTATCATGGGAGATGTGTAGCCATCTTCAACCGCCATCCATGCCCTATCATGGATTTAGCAAATATACGACTCCATCTTGCCTTTCCAAGATGCATAATTCAACCCGGTGAGTAGGGGAGGTCTCGTGCTAGAAGCACCCTCGTTGCCACCACCATTTCCACCGTTTCCACTCATATTGTTTATGAATGAATGAAATGAATGCAAATGTATGAATAATCAAAAATCACACAAAATACAAAACACACCAAAATGAGCTAGGATCACCTAAGTATATTTAGGAACCCGCTCTGATACCAATTGAAACAAATTATGGTGTGCTCAATATTAATCTAGAGGGGGGTGAATAGATTTTAATCAATTTTATCCAATTTTTCGTGAGGAGACAAGTTTACAAAAATGCCCCTAACTAGTCAATTTATATAGCAAATGTAATACATGCGGAAATATAAAAGACACTTGATATTTACGTGGAATGTCAAAAATTATTCCGGTCACTTTTGAGTTCTCAATCTAATGATCGAAACTCGCGTGAACCTAGATCGATATTGTATACACAAGCTTATTGATGATTAAGCAATAGTATATTATCAAAGAATAATTTCACACTCTCTTTTGTCTTTTTAGAATAAAAACTCTCTCTTGAAATTAAGAAGAAGAAGAAAGAAAATAAAAAACTCAAGCACCATCGATTGTGGTGGCCGAACCCTATAAGAACACATATATAGGTTGGCCGAATTTTTTCTTCTTTTTCCTTTAGGGTTGCCGAATTCTATGTAGTCTAAGATTAGGGTTGGCCGAATTCTATAATGTCACTTATATAGGGGTGACTTCAAACCCTAATCGAACTCCTTATTTTTATTCTTTTCTTATTTGATTAAATAAATAAAACTAATTTATTTATTTCCTTGTCAAACAAGTCTTTTACTTTTAGGAAAGATTTGTTTCTTTAATTAAACAATTAATCAATAAATTAATTAATTCTTATTTAATTAAAACAAATGAAACAAAATAATATTTTAGGTTAAAATTTTAACCTTGCCGCCCCACTTGATTAAGATTGGGCCTAACATTATTTTCTTATTTCATTTAATCCATTGGACTTTAAATCCATGTGAACCAGACCCATTTTACTAAAAGAAACAAGCCCACATGTCTTTCATGTATTAATATAATTGAGCAGCCCACTACTTAAATAATGTGCAAATTATATTCTTAATATATTAAATGCAATTCTAGATGGACCCTTAAATTGGTCCGGTAGAATATATCAAGTGATCCATGCAAGTCCGTGTGGATTGGGGATCTTGGCGGGCCATCTAAATTTAAGCTTCAATAGACATAACCTAATCACAATCAACAAATGATTCACTTAGGTCCGATCCATTAATTTTAACTCATTCCACTAAAGAGCTAAAACTGAACTCTTAAATAAAGATAGAAAAGGAAGATGCTCCTCATTCATACCCTAGACAATCATATTGGAGATAGTGTATCCTCGTGATTAATATCAGTAATCGCCAAGAGTTCATAGACCGCCTATAACTCTCCAAGTTACCATATTTACTCATATGACCACGTTTTGAACTTGGATATTTTGACTTGTCCAGAAGCCATGTTTTCAATAGACACTATTGAAAACTCAACGTTGAGATTTAATATCCAATTACCTCAAAACATCCATATGATGATATTATACTCTCATTTAATTAAATGGAGCCACGATGTCCATATCTATAAATGAAGTCCTCTATCGATTAACAAATGAATATCACCAAACTATCGAGGATAGACTATGCGATATAATCGTACTCATTGATAACTCAAATGATATCACTTGCAACCATAAGTCCATCATTTATCTCAGGATTAAGATAGACCCTTTGATTGTCCCGATAATGAAAAGACTATTATCTATTGACGGTTCTAGATAAAGCTTTTCATTGTGATCTAGTTCAATGCACCCAGTGCACTAGATCCTTTTGCTCGAAGACACTCCGATGATTTTAGACTCATCATATCTCATTTGATCCCACTCAAATGCTAACAAAAGAATTCTACAACTTTAACAAGATAAAGGTGCCCAATCTTTAACTTAAGTTGTGAACATTATTCAAGACTAACTAAAGAATTGTGTCTACCACATACATATCCAGATGTACGAACAATTCTTCTTTTCCCATAGTCTTTAGACCTTATGATTATTTACTTTGACAATTATAATATAAACTATAAATGCTATACGATTTGTTAAACCATAAATCTCTTTATTAATATGAAAAAGATTGTTAATTACAACATTACACTCTTGCTATTGAGCATAATCCTAACAATAGCTATGTGAGATATGACAATCTTAGATATAGCTAACAAAATACAACACTCAAACATTCAACACATAATCTCAATCTTGTATGTAGAAATTACTCTAAGAACATACAAGTAATGAATGAGATAAATTGCTAAGTAAGAACACTAATTATGTATGATAATAGTGAACAACTTACCATTATGTGTTTTGAAGAAGACCCATGCACTAGCACATACTAGATGACCCTAGATGATGCTAAGATGATGATTGATACACATGGAAATGAATTTAGAGAATTAAAGAAGCAATCTTTATGCTTTTTCTCTTAAATATCTCTCTTTCTCTTTTAAGGTTCTTGATGATCAAAGAGTGTGTAGAAAGAAACCAACATAATGGTGTATTTATAGAGAGCAATAAAAAGGCTAAGAGAAAATACATGTTTGCCCTCGAAACCGTACGATCGACGGTTTCATTTGGCGGTATCGAAACCGTAGATCAAATCGCCGAATTGAATTTCGAGAGTACATAGGATCATCGGCGGTTTAATTAGGAGGTTTCTAAACCACCGATTCAACTGCAGAAATAAACCGAGAGATTAAATCAATCAGGTCTAAATGGCGGTTTTGAACAGCAGCTAGAAAGCTTCAAAACCGCCGATCTTAACCGTGGAATCAGTCTAGAGACCTCTGGAGCCAAACGACGGTTTCATTCGGGGGTCATGACCGCCGATCAAACCATCGATTCACCTAAATTGGTGAAACCAAAGAAGAAGCCAAGGGCATTCTCTGAAGGCAATCCTCGCGCTAACCAAGCACACTATCGTGCATGCGCGGACGTTTCCGAACTATGTTCAGGAAACGAATTACTAGACATACTAACACACAACACAACATAACAATAAGGTGCAAGTGTGATAGGTGACATGTGAAGAGAATGCACACAATATCAAAGCATACATATGTAAACAAGACAATTGTGTGTGTGTGCAACTAAATCTCTTCCAAGAAAACTAAGCACTAGAGATACACCTTTGAAGTGCTTATCACCTTGAGGACTTGAAAGGGCCTTGAGCTTGATGATCAATCTTAAGCTACCCTTATATTTCAAACCCCAATTGTGGTTTATCACCGAAATAAGCCAATCAAACTTTGAGGAACTTACAGCCCTGTTATTGCTCCTCAAGAGAAGGTCCCGTTATCCAATGTTTTTTCTGCTATTCACCAGGATGTAGGTGGTCATGATTCAGTGGTTGTCCATATTTCAGTAGGGTCTAATTTGATCTCGGGTTCCACTTTATCCGCTGGTTTGGTTCTTTCTTCAAATCCGTCTTCATCTACTGTCTCAGCTATTTCAAAAGTGGCTTTAAGTTCGGTTCCCCCAATGATTTCGAAGGAATTGCAGATTAGCAAGGGTTTAGGATTTGACGACGGGGTCACTGATTCAGTTTTAGTTTCTAGTTCCTCGATTGTTGATCCTTCTATTAGTTTTGTCAGTTTGGCGGTGGGGGTGGTGCATTTGTTGTTCAGGGTTCTTCTGTGGTCAATTAGGTTTGCCCTATGGTCTTTACCATTTTATCTAGGTCATCTTCTCATCCGGGTCATACGGCTCGTCGGCAAGTTAGGGTTCATGAGGTTTCAGGTAATAAATCATCTGAGGAGGCAGTTATGTCTTCAGCTTCGAATGTCAATGTGGATCAGAGTAGTTTACGGGATGGATCTAGTTTTTCTTGTTCTTCAGTTGTGGATCCTAGAGTGCAGATTCAGAGCTCGGGTCTATGTTCAACTTCTCAGACTGAGCTTCGCCTCATTATAGATTCTTCATGGGCTTCCCAAGTGGAGGAGGGTGAGTTAGTTGATGTTGAGGTTGCTTAGAGAGCTTTGACTGTTGAGCGTAGGCTAGCTTCTTTAAAGTCCGGATGCCGAGTTCCTTCGACGGTTTCTGATGATTAATGTTCTTTTTTGGAACTGTCGTGGGATTCGGGGTGAGCCTACGAGGCGGGTACTTAGAGAGTTGTGTCGTTTACATAGACCTGCTTTGGTTTGTATTGCAGAGCCTGTGGTTGATTTTTCCTCTATCTCTTCAGGTTTCTAGTCTTCGATCGGTCTTCTCCTAGTGGGTATGAACGATAAGGGTAGGTTGATTCCAACTATTTGGGTTTTTACTTGTGCTTCATTTCTTGAGGCTTAGATAGTTCACTGTCATGATCAACATCTTATTGTTTCGCTCTTGATCATTTCTCGGGTGCATTATTACACTTTTGTTTATACAAGCACTTTTGCAGTGGTTCGTAAGTCTCTTTGACTATCTCTTCAAGATATGGTTAGTTTAGTTTCTTCTTCCTAATTGGTTGTTAGGGATTTTAATGCGGTTCTGAGTGCTCATGAGGCTTTTGGTTCTCGTTCTCCTACCCGTGGTTCTTGTGAGGATTTCAGGTTGATGATTGATGATTGTGATTTGGTTGGCATTCGTTCTCAAGGCGCTCGATTCACTTGGGTTAGAGGTCGCAGTAACTGCACTAGAGTTGAGAGACGATTAGATAGAGTTTTGGTTTCAGATGGTTGCATTTTCTGTTGGCAGGAAATTTCTTGTGTAGCTCTTCCCCGTATTTGTTCTAATCACTGTCCATTATTTGTTCGGTTATCAGATTTTAAGGTTTCTAGTCATTGACTGTTTCGGTTTCAAAGCATGTGGTTAGAGCATCCTGATTTTATAGCTATTGTTCATAGGATTTTGAGCGTTTCTGTCGTGGGTATCCCTCCTCAGGTTGTTATATATAAGTTGAGAAGCTCGAAGAAGGCTCTCAAGTCTTAGAATTGGGAGGTTTTTGGGGATCTTAACTCTGCCATTGATGGGAAGTCTACAGAGCTTCATTCTATTCAGCTGGAAGTCTAAGATGATCTTTTTATGGCTGAGGTGAGTGTTTACTCTGAGCTTGATTTATTATTACGCAGACATGAGTGCTTTTATCGTGACCAGTCTAGAGTTTGGTGGCTTCGTGATGGGGATCGAAACACATCTTTCTTTCATGGCTCTATCAAACGTAGGCAGTATCGTAACACTATATTAACCCTGTTGATTAATGGGGTTCTCTCGGAGGATCGGCCTACCATCAGGGATCATATCATTAGTTATTATTCTGGCCTCTTTTCCTCGGATGTTTCTCGAGTTGGGAGTGATTTATCTATTGTAGATGATGTGATTCCTTCCTTGGTAACTATTGCAGAGATCACTTTCTTGACTAGCGTTCCATTTGCAGATGATATTCATGATGCGGTCTTTGCTATAGATGCTGCTTCTGCCCCTGGACCATATGGGTTTTCTGGTAGTTTTTATCAAAGATGTTGGGATGTTGTAGGTAGTGATGTGGTGCTCGCTATTCAGGATTTTTTCATCACTGGAGTTTTTTTCCCAGGTCTCAATTCCAACTTCATTGTTCTTGTTCCGAACTGTGGGACTCAATTTTGGTTGATCAGTTTCGACCGATTGTTCTTAGTAACTTTCTGTTTAAAATTTCTTTGAAAATTTTGGCTGATTATTTAGCTCAGGTTTTGGGTTTTCTCCTCAGCAGTTCGGCTTCATTCGAGACCGGCATATTGAGAATTGTATTACTCTAACTTCTGACTATGTGAATGTGTTGCAGAAGAAGTGTTATGGGGGTAACTTGGCCATGAAGATTGATATCTGTAAGGCTTTTAAAACCTTGGATTGGTCGTTCCTTTATAGAGTGTTTCAGGCTTTTGGGTTTTCTTCTGTTTTTGTGGATTGGATAGACAGCATTCTTCATTCATCTAGGCTTTCAATTCTATTTAATAGGGTCCCAGAGGGGTATTTTTGTTACTCTAGAGGGGTTCGTCAGGGAGATTTGCTCTCTCAACTTTTGTTTGGTATTGCAGAAGACTTCCTTAGTAGATTATTGACGAGGTTAATGGGTTTTTCTTATATTCTGCCAATTTCTTCCCCTAGGGGTTTTTTTGGCTCTAACTCATTTGCTATATGTAGATGATGTTCTGATCTTTTGCAGAGGCACTCAAAAGAATCCGAAGCATATCATGGGTGCTTTTGGGGATTATGGTGATATTTCAAGCAAGTTGGTTAATTGGGGTAAGTGTTCAATTTATTTCGGATCTTTTTTCTCCCCAGATTGGGTAACTCCCGTTTTCTTATTTATGAGTCCCTTTGTTTCGGGGTAAGCCTCGAAAGGCGGTGTTACGACCTATTGTGGAAAAGATCTTGTCTAAATTCGCTAAATGAAAGGGCAAGTCCCTCTCTTTAGGCGGTCGTGCTACTCTGATCAGGTCGGTCATCACTAGTTCATTTCTGCACTTTTTCATGATTTACAAGTGGCCTTCTTCTTTACTGTCACTGATTAACCGCAAGTTGAGGAACTTATTATGGAGTGGTTCTTGTAAGGAGACTAAGTTAGTTCGGGTCACTTGGGATCATTGTTGTAGGCCTTACTCACATGGTGGTTTTGGTCTGAAAGATCTTAGGTTGTTGAATGGCTCATTGTTACGGAAATTCACTTGGATGTTTATAACCTCTGATGATTTTGTTTTCTCATTTCTGGGGGAGAGGTATCTCAGGCATTTGCAGAAGCCATATAGAGGGTATGTCACCTCCTCGATTTGTTATTCTCTTCAAACAAATTATAGTTCCCTTATTAAGAAAGGTATCTGGCTGATTGGCGAGAACTCTTTACGGGACTTTTGGTGGGATAATTGGTTGGGGGTCCCCATTTTGTAGCTTTTAGGGATTCTAGATTATTTAGCTAATCCACTCCGGGCGAGAGTCTTAGATTTTATTCGTGAGGGTAGATGGGTGCTGGACGATTGTTTCCGAGCACGCTTCAGGGATCTGTGTTTTCGGATTGATCGGATTACGATTTCTCTTGTTGTGGATTCTCTGGTTTGGGCTAATTCTCGTGATGGTTGTGTTTCTTGTAAGATTGCTTATTCCTAGTTTCTCCATGATATTCCTCAGGTTGTTTGGTGGAAAGATGTTTGGTCCCGTTTTATCCCCCCTCTCTCTCAGGTTTGACCTAGCGTCTTATGTTGAACAGGCTTCCTACTGAGGATCGTCTTTACAGGTCTGGGTTCTAGTTGGCTTCTCGTTGCAGTATTTGTAGGGTTAGTAGCGAATCTGCAGATCACATTTTTCTTCATTGTCCACTAGCGGTTGCTCTTAGGGAGGCGGTTTTCTCAGCTTTCCAGCAACGTGTCTCTACCGAAACTTGGCAATCCTTCTTCTTGAAGGCCATGTCAGTTTCCTTTAGTGAGCGGGTTAGGATTTTATGGAAAGCGGTTATCCATGCAGTGATACGGAAGGTGTAGACTACCCGTAATCAGTGGATCTTAGAAGAGAAGTCGGTAGACTTTAGATCCATCCTTTCTTTGGTTTGGCATGTATTTTCATAGGCTAATCGCCTGGATTTGATTGTATGCGTAATTGTATGGACAACCTTTTGATTCTTCGTCATTTCGATCTTTAGGGTCGCCCTTCTAAAGCCCCGGTGATCAAGAGTGTGATTTGGTCGCGTCCGGTTCCTGGTTGGATCAAAGTTAATATAGATGGCGCTGCTGTGGGCTTTCCGGGGGTTGGTGGTTGTGGTGGTATCTTTCGAAACTGCAGAGCCTTTGTGAAGGATTGCTTTGCTATTCCTCTTAGTCAAGTTTTTGCATTTGAGGCTGACCTTCTAGCGGCCTCTTTGGCCATTAATTTTGCAAGGAAGTATGGGTGGCGTCAAATCTGGCTTGAGAACGATTCTTCTTATGTGGTTCAGCTTCTTTCTTCTCGTTCTAAGATGGTTCCTTGAAGGGTTCGTCAAGTGTGGGAGCAGTGCATCTTCTAGATCTCGTAGATAGATTTACAGGTTTCCCATATTTTCAAGGAGGGGAATCATGTTGCAGATACGCTTTCTAAGCTTGCTTTGGAGCTTCAGGGTGATTCTTAGTGGTTCTCTGCCCCGCGGTTCTGTTCTACTTTAGTTGGAAGCAACTTCATGGTTCGGGAGTTTTTTCGTTTTTCTTGATGTTTTCTTTTTCTTTTTTGTGTGGCCTGCTGATCGTGCCTAAATTGTTGTATATTTTGGCCATCATTTCCTATTCTTTTGTCTCGTTCTTGTGTGTAGTTTCTATTTATTTTATGTCTAATAGGCTCATTGGTGCTAATTACAGGCAATTGATGTAATTCTGGTGTCAGAAGCGTGTTACGGGAGTTTTGGGCAAAAAGGGGCCAAAATTGGTTGAAGGAAAGACAAAGGGTCATCAGCAACTCTAAAAGTGTGGGTCCCAACCGCACTCCACCCGCACTCTGAACCAAAGACAGGACCTAATACCTACAAAGAAGATAAAGTGCGGGTGAAGTGCGGGTCATCCAACAGCACTCCACCCGCACTACTGCCAAGAACAGAAAGTTGGAATTGCACCTGATAGTTAAAGTGCAGGTCATTCAAGCACACTCCACCCTCATTGTTGACAGGACCCGAGAGCTGAAATGTTGAAGAAAAGATAAAGTGCGGGTCCAATGTTGTTCAGTTCACCCACACTGGACTTGCACTCTGCGCACGATAGCTTTGGTTTTCAAGCATTAGTGACTTAATTTTGTATCCCCTATAAATAGAAAAGCATAGGAACGAACCAACCATCTCCTAAAAAGCTCCCAAACATATATTTTCAGCAACTTAGTGTAACTTAGCTTTTAGAACACTCTCCCTACCATCCAAACCATCTTCACTCAACCTAAAAGCAACTAAGGAGATTTGGATTCAAGGCTTCAAGAAAGGAGATTATCTTCAAGGGTTTTATCTCAATCTCTTCTCTTAGTTTTGTATTTTTTTGTAAAGAACATGAGTAGCTAAAATAGCCCACTATAGGGTTGATATTATTTGTTTGATGGATTTTAGGCATTTGTAAATAAACGCTATATTTTATATACATATCTATCTCTATGTTTTGTTCTTTGATTTGAATGATTTCATTATTGATTTGTTGGGATACACCCTCTTAGCATGTTAATTTGGAAACTTTATTGCTTATTCAATGGATGGGGTTTCCAGAATCCCAACTCAACAACCGTGTTCTTAAACTAACCTCGAACGGGTGACCGACACTATACACCCTAGGTCGGCATTTGAGAGAGGATAAGAAGCCTTCACTATACACCCTAGGTTAGCTACTTTAGTGATTTTATGAGAACTAACCTTCGAGTAAAATCCGGTTGAATAACCTCGAGCTTCATCCAATCTTAAACCTGTGGCCTCCGTTATACACTCTAGAGCGGCCGCTTGTGAGAGAATTAGAAGTCATCGCTATACACCCTAGGATGGCTACATTAGAAATAGGTTGAGCCATAGTTAGATAGATGAGCTTCATGGTTAGAATCCCAATTGAGCAACTAACCACCGTTGGTTGTTTAGGAGGGATTAATCGCTAGTAGGGGGTTTTCACTATACACCCTAGGTTGACCCCTTGCTACTGATACATAGCCAACACTATACACCCTAGGTTGGTTACATTTGTCATTACATGCTTAATTGAGAGTTTGTTGCAATTGCCCCAATATTTGCTTATGAGTCCATCAACTCCATGGTTCCATCATCACACATTCATCACTCCATTACCATTCCATTTAGATTGCATTCTTAGTTTAGTTTATATTATATTTTCACCTACCATATACTTTACTTTTATGCTCATTAGTTCTACTAATCCGAATCTAGTCACCGCTACCCCGATCTTAATGGACGACACCCATGCTTACCACTTTACTTGTATTTATACTTGTGAAATCATCGAATAGGTTTTATAAATTGTTTTGACGGACGGTTTTCTAATGGCGAAAAATGTCACATCAAATGGCACCGCTACTGGGGATCGATGTGCGTAGTAGTGGTTAGATCTGTTTTAATACAATTAGTTTCTTAGTTTTTTTTTAGCTTTGTTAGTTTCTTTTTATTGCTTTGGTAGTTTTTGTTTCTTTTGGTTTCAGGACTCTATGCATTCCTTTTGGCAAAATTCAGAGCCTTATTACTCACCAACTTGCTTTGCAAATGATGAGAAAATGAAGCTTTTACAAGAACGTTGAGGAACCAAACCTTTGGAATCATCCAATAGCTCAGAAGGAGACATTTTAAACTTCGGATGGAATTCGAAGTAGAGCAAAGCAGGATGATGGATGATACGGAAAGTTGGATTAACATGAACAAGGAGCTTATGCGTGTGAGCAAGGAGATTTTGTTGGCAAGAGATATGTCGAGTAAAGAAAATGAAGCACTTCAAGAAAGAGTTGAGGTAGTTTCCCAAGAAAAAGAAGAGATGAGAGGAGACTATGAAAAGGAGATAAAACTCTTGAAGAATGAGCTAGAAGGCAAGGAAGCCTTGGAAATGGAAAAGGCAAAGAAACTTCAAGAGCTAAACAAGAAACTCATTCTTGAAGTGAAGATGCTCAGAGTTGAAAATGGCACATTAAGAAGGCCAATGGCAAAGTCTCCAACAAGCGTAAAGAGTTTGAAGAACAAATTGGGAGACTTGAAGCCGAAATGAGTACAACATTGAAAGAGTTCGAGAACTTGGCGAGGGTATCAAAGGAATTCAAAGAAGAGATAGCTCGCAAATCAAGAACAATGCAAGTGGATGTTGTACAAAAAGCCAAAGCTCTAGAGGAAGCAAAAGGAGCACTTAGAAAAAAGGAGGAGGAGGTCAAGGCATTACAAGTGAAACAAATCAAATGTCCTCAAGACCACGCATTAAAGGGGAGTTCCTCTAAATCTAGTCTTTTTTGCTATGCAGGTTCTAGGATAGAGCATTTGAAGGGTAAGAATTTCAAACCAAGCCAACATAGGAAAACTAGAGGTCCTATGAATAGGTGGAGTCCACCTAGGCTTAAACAAGTTTGGGTAAGGAAAAATCAAGTGCACTTATTTAGAAACATAGGAAAGGAAAAGATAAAAAAGACACCTAAATTTGTTTGGGTTGTGAAAAATAGAGAATTTCCTAACTTGGTTAAACCACCCTTAGAGGACCCTAGCCTCTCCATGAATGCATCCTATTGACTAATTTTGATGCATGTAGTTAGTTTTATGTTTTATGTGTTTAATTTCAATAATTTGTGTTGTTGGGATATTTTTGTTTTGTGGATGAATGAGCTGGAGGCTCTTATGCAAGTATGTATGCATGCGCTAAATGATTATGAACCGATGGCTCTATTGCATAACTGTGATTATATAGATTTTGTGCTTATTGTTTAATTCGGTTTGGGGGTCGTCATGCTCCAATTCCATCAATTTTGTTGAAAATGCTTGTTAATGATTGTGAGTTTAAATTGATGCTCTTATGCTTATTGAAATATTGCATGAATTGCCTTTATATATGTGAGCCCTAGTTTGAGTCATTTTTATTTTATTGGGGCATTGATTGTGCATGATTAGTGTCTAGGTTTGTGTTTTGAGTCTTTTTACTGTCAACTTTTTCTTTGACCTTTGCGAAAGTCCCTGTTTTGAAAGTTCGGAGGCAAAATGTTTTATAAAAACTGTACTTATTGGTGAGGAAATAAATTATTTCGCCCACACTACGTTCTTCAATTTTTCGATACAGTTCTAACGGTATAAAGAACGTAAATTCTGGGTGGGGGTTCAAAAGTTATGAACGTTTCTTCTACCAAAGGTCATGGGTGATGCCCTGTTTTGAAATTCTGCACGTGAACCATCTTTGACGTCTGTATACACACTTTTCCAGTTTTAATTTTGAAATGTTTTCTAAATGAAAAGTGTACATTTACATGTATATTTTCCTGTGCCAAAATTTGAAAACGTTTTATTGAGTATTTTTGAAAATATACATTAAAGAGAGGACATAAGTCGATTTCAAAAGTCACCGGTTTTTTGGAACTTTATCCTCCATGTTGAGTTAGTCTTTCGCATTATGGTTTTTGTGTTTTGAGTCATGTTAGGTATGCCTCTAGGCCGGACTCTCTTGTCTTCAACATTGAGGACAATGTTAGGTTTTGGTTTTAGGGTGTGGATGCCTTTTTGAGTCGTCTTTTGTGTCTTGAATCATTTTTGTGTCATATTTTCAAATTTTGCTGCATAGCCAGAATTTTGAGCTTATTTAGCTTGGTGAGATACCTTGAGCATAGTGTTTGTGGTGAATGTGTGTATGCTTAATGTGCTTGTTCAATAGCTCTTAGTCACTTTAGGGCTCTCACTTGCACTTCATGGGCTAGTCTCATCTTTTAGTGTCCAAGTTTAGGGAACTCCGTGCTCAAGCGCCTTGTTCTAATAGTAGAGATTTCCCTTGTAAGATCACAAACACAAGCCAAAAGCGTGTATATTTGAGGGAAAATATTTTTCAAATCTGTAACACTATTCAAACACCATGCATAGTCTCATTACATCAAAATCATCATATGTCATAGAACATGCATCATATATGTGGACTTCTTGACAAAAACTTTTATTCCCTTGATAGATTAATCCTTTGAAGTGATATTAGGCAATGAGTGTTTTAGCCACTCAAAAAGCCTAAATACTTCCTATTCCAGTAATATGTGTGTTCCCAAGCCAATTTTGAAGCCAAACACATATAGACTTTTTCATTCTACACCCACATGATCTATAAACCAAGCAACCTAAATACTAAGCCAACCCACACTTAATTGATCTTGTTAAGGCTTAGGAATGTAAAGTTGTGCTTTAATTTGATAAATGGTGTGTACCTAGGCTTGAATAATGAGTTGTGAAAATGTGCATAGTAAAAAGGCATGAAAAGAAGAGAAAAGAAAAGAAAAGAAAAGTAACAAAAGAAAAATATGCTTCAAATGCCTTGTGTAAATTGTAAATGCTACTCAAATGGGTAACATGAGTAATTAAAGATTGCATGTAGAGTCTAATTGTATGCCTGGACGCCATAGACACCATATTATATTTAGAAGTGGAGTTGCATGAGAAATTAAATGCTTAAGTGTAGAATGTATTGCCTTAACTTGGTTGATTAGTGCTTGGGCCTGAATTCTCATTTTTCAAATCACCATTCACCGTGGCCACGTTACAACCAAATGGAAAAGACCTAGTTGATCTTAGGGGAAGTCTAGATTGGGAATATTAGTTAATGCATGCTCTTTCCAAGTTTATGACACGTGATTCTTTCATGAGACTTTTTCACTAAAAAAAGCGTTTATTCTATACTAAATGTATGCAACAAACTTGATTCCTTGCATACATGTTGCATGAGTGTGAACCTAGGTTCTGAAAGGAAAGATAAGAGAGAATCCATGTGAGAACTTAGAGTCGAAGTGAATTATGCTCGAGGTGTGAGAGTGAGTAGTTTCCAAGGCAATGGTACTTTAAGTGTGGGATTCGTGTTGTGCGAGTTTCCTTTGGGGTGCCTTGGAGTTGTTTAGAACATTTGGCATATGCTCATTCCTCACTCCCATTTGCTTTTGCGTATCTCTCTACTAGTTGGTTCTGCAGCAAGTTTTCTTTGTGTCTATGAAAGTTCTTAGTTCGAGTCATTTTTGTTGTTGTGTCTTGTTTTGTTTTGAGTTTGCTCGAGGACGAGCAAAGGTTTGGTTGGGGGTGTTTGATCTTGCATAAATTGTTGTATATTTCGGCCCTCATTTCCTATTCCTTTGTCTCATTCTTGTGTGCATTTTCCATATATTTTATGTCTAATAGGCTTGTTGGTGCTAATTGCAGGCAATAGAGTAATTCTAGTGTCAGAAGCGTATTGCAGGAGTTCTGGCAAAAAAAAAGGCCAAAGGTGGCTGAAGGAAAGACAAAAGGTCATCAGCAACTCTAAGAGTGCAGGTCCCAACTGCACTCCACCCGCACTCCAAGCCAAAGCCAGTGTCTGATACCTATAGAGATGATAAAGTGCGGGTCATCCAACCACACTCCACCCGCACTATTTCCAAGAACAGAAAGTTGGAATTGCACCTAATAGTTAAAGTGCGGGTCAGTGCGGGTCATTCAATCGCACTCCACCCGTATTGTTGACAGGACCCGAGAGCTGAAATGTTGAAGAAAAGATAAAGTGCGGGTACAATGTTGTTAAGTTCACCCGTACTGGACCCGCACTCTGCGCATGACAACTTCTGTTTTCAAGCATTAGTGACCTAATTTTGTATCCCCTATAAATAGAAAAGCATAGGAACGAACCAACCATCTCCCAAAAAGCTCCCATACATATATTTTCAGCAACTTAGTGTAACTTAGCTTTTAGAACACTCTCCCTACCATTCAAACCATCTCCGCTCAACCTAAAGGCAACTAAGGAGATTTGGATTCAAGGCTTCAAGGAAGGAGATTATCTTCAAAGGTTTTCTCTTAATCTCTTCTATTAGTTTTGTATTTGTTTGTAAAGAACATAAGTAGCTAAAATACCCCACTATAGGGTTGATGTTATTTGTTTGATGGATTTTGGGCATTTATAAATAAACTCTACGTTTTATATACATATCTATCTCTATGTTTTGTTCTTTGGTTTGAATGATTTCATTATTGATTTGATGGGATACACCCTCTTAGCATGTTAATTTGGAATCTTTATTGCTTATTGAAAGGATGGGATTTCTAGAATCCCAGCTCAACAACCGCGTTTTTAAACTAACCTCGAACGGGTGACCGACACTATACACCCTAGGTCGGCATTTGAGAGAGGATTAGAAGCCTTCACTATACACCCTAGGTTGGCTACTTTAGTGATTTTACAAGAACTAACTTTCGAGTAAAATCCGGTTGAATAACCTCGAGCTTCATCTAATCTCAAACGTGTGGCCTCCGCTATACACTCTAGGGCGGCCACTTGTGAGGGAATTGGAAGTCATCGCTATACACCATAGGATGGATACATTAGAACTAGGTTGAGTCATAGTTAGATAGATGAGCTTCATGGTTAGAATCCCAATTGAGCAACTAGCCATTGTTGGTTGTTTAGGAGGGATTAATCGCTAATAGGGGGTTTTCGCTATACACCCTGGGTTGACCCCTTGCTACTGATACATAGCTAACACTATACACCCTAGCTTGGTTACATTTGTCATTACATGCTTAATTGAGAGTTTGTTGCAATTGCCCCCAATATTTGCTTATGAGTCCATCAACTCCATAGTTCCATCATCATACATTCATCACTCCATTACCATTCCATTTAGATTGCATTCTTAGTTTAGTTTATATTATATTTTCACCTACCATATACTTTACTTTTATGCTCACTAGTTCTATTAATCCTAATCTTAGCATCGCTACCCTGATTTCAGTGGACGACACCCGTGCTTACTACTTTACTCGTATTTATACTTGTGAACGCATCGTATAGATTTTATAAATTGTTTTGACGAACAGTTTTCTAACGGCGAAAAACGTCCCATCACATGCGTGCCTCTTTTTGTTTGGGGTTGTTTTCCCCTTTGTTCTTTGTGTTTTTTACTTTTCTCCTTCCCCCTTTGTTGCTTTTGTCACTTTTTACTTTTCTTTTATCTTTTTTATATATGGATATTGTCTAAGGGTTTTTCAGTATATGATCGTTTGTGATGCTTTTTCCCCTTAGATCAATCCAATTTTATTATAAAAAAAAATAATTTTGTATTCAGAAAATGAAACTTAATAATGAATCAGATCTTGGCAATATAATGATAATCATGACTAATTATAAATAGGGACACCTTCAGATTTACACTGAAAGTAGACTATTCATATTTGATTTCGGTTATGTATACACTAATTAAGAACCTGAATAAAGGGGTTCTTATTAATACATGTTTTTTCCTTTTGTTTTTGTTGATCACTAAATATAAATAAGATGTTTTAAAATTTCAATGCAATTGAGAATCATTTTTTACACAACAAGAAGAGATCTTACCGATGATTCACCATAAATATCAATCTATATTGCATTTGATACTTATTCCCCCTCGTTAAGGTACAAAGTAAAATTATGTTAAAATTATTATCATCAACGTAGCTTTATAGGAAAAAGCGCTAATTCAGTCTGACTCGATTGGGGTTCAAATCTTCATAGGTCGTGTTAATATATATATATATATATAAAAAGTTAAAATTGCAGTGAAAACAGGGGAATTAGATACAGTAGTGGGTACACTGTACTGGATCGATCATGTATCTGTTTATGTGACTTTCTAGCAATCCACTTTAATACAATCGCAATCAACTCAACTAATTATGTCTGCCTAGGTTAAACCTAGCTATCTACACATGAAAAAAAATATCATAAATTATATTAAAACATATCTTCTTTTTGTGGGTATTTTAACTTTTTTTTTTTTTGTCATATTAATGGAGAAAATGATTGATGATCATCTTGATTTCAAGTCTTTTTGTGAGATCAAAATCAATTGTGAACTCTAACATATATGATCATTATTTTGATAATCTTATCACCATAGAAGGCATAAAAAAAAAATTAAATAAATAACAGAGAACAAAAACCTAATACACTATATATTTCTGGAAATTTTGATATATACAAGCACTACTACTACTTACCTAAAAAATACTACATTAAAATTACTACAAAGTAGTTCTAGTACTCAAATCTATATAAATATATATTAAAAAAAAAAAGTTTAATTACATATTATGATAATTATTATTGACAAATTAAAGTTGATTGAAGTGTAGCTAGAAAAACCTATGTAAAGTATGACCATGTAATGCCGATAACAAGAAAATGATCTCTTCATCACTGCCATCATAGAAGTGATCTACCTGGTTATTGTTGTTTTGAAGCTGAAGATGAAAATTGGCAACAATTTCATCAGGCAACACTTTTGTTCTACAAAGTGGACATGTAGCCATGTACTGTTGAAGCCATCTATCCAAACAATCCTTGTGGAAAGTGTGTTTGCATTTCAGACTCCTAACCTGTTCGCTGTCTTCGAAATCCGATAAGCACACAGCACATTCAATACTATTAATATTATTGGATTCATGATGATGATGATCAGATGTTGATGTTGCTTGTTGCCTCATCAGCTTGTAGGAGATTGTTGGATTTTTCTCTTCAATGAATTTTAGGAATTGGGTGGTGGTCACAAGGCGCTGTCGGGCGCTGCAGAGGGTTCCGGTAACCGTTCGGATTAGGATCACCGTCTCGAGGAGGAGGAGGCTGAAGAAGATGATTGTCATGGTGTAGAGATGGGAGAAGAATTCAGACAGAGCTGCCATGGTTGGGATGGATGGCTGGAGGCTGCTGATGAAAGAGGAAGAAAAAGAATGACAGAGACAGGTAGATAAGATGGAATGTTGAAGAATAATAAAATAAAAAACAAAATAAAATAAGTTTATATAGTAACACTAAATGAAATGCTGCTTTTCTTTATTTATATTTTTAAAGTCGCACCAAACACATAATAGAACTTAGGGTAGGGGTGTACAAGATCAAATTCAATTCAATCCAATCCAATATGATCCATCTAATTATACTTTAGATTTCCAAATAAAAATCTGTCAATCTGTCCGATCTGTCAAACTATATTATTTATATTGGGCTGATTTATTATGTATTATATAGATGAACATTGAGCAAATTTTGAGTGATATTATATTTTGTTTCGACAAAAGTTTTATTTCATACTTTTGGATGATTTTATTTATGTTTGTATTTGGAACTTATGTTTAATGTTTATAATTTGTCAGACTTTTTGTACTTTAAAGTGCATAATTATATGTTAAAGCACTCCATTTATATTTTAGATTTCCATATCAAAATCTGTCAATCCGTCTGATCCGTCAAACTATGTTATTTATATTGGGCTAATTCATTCTGTATTATATAGATGAACATTCAAATTGAAGTATTTTACAAGTGGATCAGATAAGATCCGATCTAGTTGTAATTGGAATGGATCGGATCAGATTTTGCTCAAAGATTGAATAGTATCGAATTGTAATTTCTTCGTTCCAATCCGATAGAATTGGATCTTGGATCATGAAAAATTCAATGGATCCGATCCGTCGCACATCCAAGGCTGTCTCTAGATATTTCGGGGCCCCATCTAATTAATGATATTAACATTAACATAAAACAAAAATTATTATCATTAACATAAAACAAAAATTAAATCCGTTTGGCCATAAAAGAACCCCTTCTCCCTCGTAAATGATTCAAGAAAAGCTTAACAAATTGACTACATAATACACATACATATCTGAGAACTGAGATCACTAAAGCCTAAAATTAATGGATACTATTGTAAATAAAATAAATAATTGAAAGATGAGACAAAATCAATATGTAGAAATTAATTTAAAACAAAAACCATACCTTCAAACGGCAACGGTTTCAATATTGACAAAGACATAGAGTTTCAAACTTTCAAAAAGGAGAGAGCCAAAGAAGTTTCAAAGTCAACCGAGAGTTTTCTTCAAAGAAATCAAAAAGGTTTTTGATTTGTTTAGTACTTTAGCCTTTAGGTTATTAGGTGTTGTTGTTTTTAATTATTTTCATGTTTGTTTTTGTTTTAAATAGTGTAGTCTCAAAATCACAATTCAATTGGGCCTTTGAAGTTTATTTTTGTTTAGTTGAATTAATTCAATGGCCCTCGATTTGAAAAAGAAAATAAATAAATAAAAGCAATAAAAGGTTTGGAATATGGTCCTGTTTAAACTTAAATGGATAGGGTCCTAAGACCTTTGATTTTCCAAAAGAAGAAGAAGAAGTAAATTGGGCCAATTGGAGGCCTATAAAAATGCTAGGTTTGCTTACTCCCATGGGTTGGCCATATGCACACCCCTTATGTGAGTTTTAAAATCCAAATTAAAATCAAGCCTTTTTTTTTTCTTTCTTTCCTTTTGAAATATTACCTAAATTCATAAATTTTGGAGAGGGGATGACTCAAACCCTCAACCTGGTGGTGTAGATATAAAGAGTAAACCACTAGACCAATCTCCTCTTATAATTTTATTTTTATAAAATATAGAATACGATTCAATTTTATTTTTATTCAAATTTACAACTATACAAATCGTGATTAACTTATTTTCTTTGAGCACATGGTAGGTAAATCTTGTTGACAAAGACCCGTTTATAGGAATTTTTTTTTGTAAGAGATAGTCTTATAATTTATTTATTTATTTATATTTTTTTTGGGTTGTGAAATTCTAGCTTAAAAAGTTAACAATTAAGATTCAATGAATTTTTGGCTTGAATTATTTTTTTAAAGGGATATAGACTTGTACTAAATTTTTTTTTTTTTGGTGAAATTCAATCTTAAAAAGGTGAACAATTAATACTCAATGAATATTTTTTTTTAAAAGGTAAACAATTAAGGTTCAATGAATTTTTGGCTTAACTTTTTAATTCAAGAGTTTGAAAAAAATTATCTCTCTCAAAAAAGCTCTTTTCTCTGTTGGTTTCTCTTAACCCTATGGATTTGTTTTGTACCTTGTATTTTATAATATTAAGAGTTTAAAATGTATTAGGAAAATACAATATAATATTTGACTTGCTTTTTATTATGAATTGCATTGTATTAGCTAATACATTTTAATTTGTATAATACTGTGGATGGTGTACTAACTAATACAAAGGTTGGAGGTTGTATTATCTAATACAAAGGGAAGAGAAATATATAACATAATAATAATAAATATATGAAAATAATAATAAAAACAACAACAACAACAACAATAATAATAATAAATATATCAACATAGTAATAATAATAATAATAATAATAATAATAATAATAACATAAAAATAACAATATAATAATAATAATAATAATAATAATAATATATTCAATCTAATCCAATACAACTCAATCCAATATAATACAGTGTGCCAAACGAGCCCTAAGAGTAAAAGTAGAGTAGTGGTTTTTATTCATGTTCTTATAACATTTACATATTACGAGCTTTAGGGCATACATCTCAACAAGAGGGATGCCTTGGCATGAGGCATCTCATGCCAAGGACTCTCATGCCTCATTCTCATCATTTCTCACCCATAAAAATCTAATCGCACACCAAATTTCATTTGCTCGTTTCTCACTCGTTTTCCAACAAAATCGAGTGATACAGAAAGTGAGAGACTCGTGATTCAAATTAGTTTCAATCCCAATCAATTGTAGAGTCAATTATCTAGATCTTAGAGTTATTACACTCTATTTTGTAAGGATCTTCTTCACTAATCAAGGTTTCTTTTGTGCTTTCATGTTTACTTTATTTGTTTGCATTATTTCTTGATCTATCTCTTTGATTTATGTTTATGTTTGACCTAGATAACATGGATTGGTGATTCTACTTTGATTAAAGCTAGATTATCTTTGATTTGTGCTTAAAATGCATTTAGCTTATTTTTAGAGCTAGATTGTGCTTAAAATGCATCTAGCTTATTTAATTTTAAACTAGATTATCATTTGATTTGTACTTAAACACATCTAGTTTCCATAGGATGTTGTGATCTTACATTCTATGTTTAGTGTTTGTCATGAACACTTATATCATGCCTTGTGAAATGTTAAAAATCTAAATAATACTTGGATTAGGTCATGGGTTTGATCGCTTGAGGGTGTACACATTATTCAACTAGTGGAGAGTGTTGTGGTGGTCGTGGATTCTGCCCATTGATGTTACCTACAATAGGAGGTTTTACCACATAAATCTGTATATTCAATATCTCTAACTCAAACTCTTTAATTTTATATATTGTTGTACTTAGTAGAATATATTGAGAATTGGAAACAAGTTGTACATTGTAGCTTAATTGAATATTGTTGTAAATTGAATTCAACTTGTGAATGTGAATTGTTGTACTTAGTTGAATATATTGAGAAGTGTAAACAAGTTGTACATTGTAGCTTAATTGAATATTGTTGTAAATTGAATTCAACTTGTGAATGTGAACTTAGTTTAATATCTTATATTTTGAGACACTATTAGTTTTAAGTAATAAAAGAAATGACAAGCTCTAAAAGATCATTACATGATTCATTTAGTTGTTAGTTATTTGTGACTTAATTGTTACATGTATGTTTTTCATATTCGTTTATCTATGTATGTAGACTAATGGTGTTGAATTGTGTTTATAAGTATTAGTTGTTATTTTAATAACACCATGTTGACAAGATAAGGATGGTTCGGTGGTAAACCCCTCACACCTGTAGCACAAGGTTGTGGATTCAAATCCTCCATCTCCTCAAAAAAATCCCAAATTTATATAATAGTGTAATACTTCCAAAAAAAAAAAAAAAAAAAAAAACACACACCATGTTATTTTAAATTGTATGCTCACCAAGTATTCGACAAAAGTCTTGAAAAAATATAGCAAATATAGCATCAGCCTATCCAACACCCCCCCCCC
The DNA here is from genome assembly GCA_035582765.1 of Acer negundo. Classification (NCBI taxonomy): domain Eukaryota; kingdom Viridiplantae; phylum Streptophyta; class Magnoliopsida; order Sapindales; family Sapindaceae; genus Acer; species Acer negundo. Next base: position 4,411,887 of record CM069240.1, on the reverse strand, counting down.
CCCCCCCCCCCCTAGTTAAGTTCATTATCTTGTTGGAATTTCAACCACCACCCACTGCTGTAGGATTCGTATATCCTTTAGGGCATTCTCTCATCACATACCCTAAAACAAGACAGACCCCACCCTATCACCCAACACATCTATTCGCAAGAATCTTCTCATAGGTTTGTCAACCTCTATAGACACCTGAACCCGGTTAAATTTTCCCATACGGACACTAGACTCTCCACCATCTACTTCATTGGTGTCTCTAATAATACTCCCTAGAAACCGCCCAATCTCTACCGTCATACATGGCATCAGTGCATTGTGAATTTGCAGCCAGAACTCAGCCTGATTAAATTTCTTACCATGGAAATCTCCCTTCCCTTTAGGCTCCTTGAAGACAATGAGAGCATTATAAAAGCTGCAACCCCCCACCCACTGTATGTATATTAGTTTGATCCTCGAACTAAAAAAGAAATATGTTCAATTTCCATCCTTCTCGAGACATGCTGAATCTTCAAAAAGGCGGCCATTAAAGCTTCTTTGTTGACTTGTTTATGAAACATAATCTTGCCCATCAGACTAGAGGATATCATATATAACCCCGCCACCTTTAACTCCTCTTTCAATTTCCTCACCAAACCCTCGCTCACCTTTTTTTAACGGCATAATTTTATTAAAAGGCCAAAAACGACACATACTAAAAATATCAGTCACAACTAAGATTGGCCCACGAAACAAGGGGTAGAACCAAAAAGTGGCTCTAAAGCAACAAACAGCCCCACAAACAACCAAAGACAAAAGCAAAAAGCCCCCGACCTGACAGGCAACAACACCAAATAAACACCCAAAATTATGACTCTCAAAGACCCTCGCTCTCCTTGAGAGTCATAGTTGTGCACAATCTTGCTATCTCATCAGTGTCCCTCGTTTATCTAAATTTTCCGTAGAGAGCAAATAAAGCTATGTACTTTATTTATGGTTAATCTATAGCAGCGGTACATTCCGTAATGTATGGTGGTCTTATCCTAGACTACTCATGTAGTGATATGGGAATTGAGGCACCTTATATGATTAAATCATATAGGACAAGGCCACGATCTATTTGAATCTCTAACAAAGATTTGTTAAATCAAGAGACTCATATATATATCGACAAATGATGGCTTTATATGGGTGATCTTAATCCTGAGTGTCTTATTAACTCCTTCAGGTTGGATTATGGCTTTTGACATATGATTGTGCCAAAATTATGTTATATTTTGACCCTAATTTCTTATTCTTTGTGCTTGATTCTTAGACAATATCCCAAGATTTAATTGTGTGAATCAAGTTTTTTCAGGTATTTATAAAGTTCAAGGGCATTGTAGTAATTTAGAGAAATTAAGGGCAAAAGTGTAAAGGTTGAGGAAAGATTGAATTTATTGAGATTTTATAAGAGTATAGGGGTCGAATTGTAATTTGCCACATAAAATAGTCCATGCCAAATCAGTTAGTGAAATGGTGCGTTTCATTGAGCTGGGCAATCAAGTGTGACCCAAACATGAGGCCCAAGTTAGTGTGGCCCAATTGCACCCAAGTTAATATGGTGTGGAATTTTAATAACACTTGATATTTACGTAGAAACCTTCAACAAGGAAAAACCATGGGCTGTTATGTGTGTCACACACGAACCTCGAATCCACTAATTGTAATCACGTTTACAACCTAGGTTTACATCAACCTCTTACGGTTTATAACCCGCCACTACTACCCGTAGGCCTATAAAAATAGACCTAGTCCAATTTGCTTGCACCACTCACCAGTAGTCACAATACTTACTTCTCAATGAAGAGAATCAATAACCTAATGTGTATAATATGATATTCAAAGAGCAAGTAATGCTATATTACACTAAATGGTTATCTAGAATGAAAGATGACAATAATCACAATCCTAGATATCAATCTTTGCTATATGACATGTCATAAATCATGGCTATCAAAGATTAAACAATCCTAATAATAGTTATCAAAATACAACTCTCAAACAATCAATACAATTATCTCAATCTTGTCAATATAATATGTTTTATAAGCATGCAAGTGATAAATGAGATTGCTTGTTAAGAAAGATACAAAATATGTAAGATATTAGTGACCAACTTACCAAGCTAAGTGTGTTGAATAAAAAACTAAGCATAGATGACACCTAGATGATTATGGATGATTGCTAGATGATGTTTGATGCATTTGGATATGTGTTTGAGTAATCAAAGGAGAGTTTTTTTAGTGATTTTTTCTCTTTGGAAAAATGCTAAGTCAAAATATGATTTGGATTCTCTTTCAAAACTGACCTAAAGTCAAAGTAGCATATATATAGGGTGACAAAATGATGCTATGACGTTTTGATAAGTTTTTCAAAAATAAGTCTTAACTGCCTTACACCCACTCTACATAGGGCGGTTGTAAGGCGGTTCACCTGGGAAATGAAGAACATGTTCTTCATAACCGTTCTACACGTAGGGTGGAAATCAGGCGGAAATCAGGTGAACTGGGGGTGGTTGCTCTCGGGATTTTGAGAGTCGCCCTACACCTGCTCTACGTAGGGAGGTTGAAGGGCGGTTTACATGCGATAAGAAAAAAAAATCAACCAGTGGCACCGCTCTACATAGGGCGGTCGTAGAGTGATCCAGAGTAAATTTGCTATAATTGCCTTACAGGTGTTTTACGTGGGGTGCCTGAAAGGCGGTTGTACAACATCCCCTACAAATATGATGCATCCTAAGCCTAATCATGACATGACATTTAATACATAAGATGCAATCAAATTAAACATGCAAGAAGAGAGATTAATGAACATTAATGCATACATAATAAAGCACGCGACATACAAAAATAAGAATTATGCATGTGTTATGAGTGTGTGCAACTACATCTCTTCAAAGCAAGTAAGCACTTAGAAATTTACCTTTGAAGTGCTTGTTCTCTTGAGGTCATGAGAGGGCCTTGGTTGTGCAAAGCAACAGCCATCAATTGCCTAAGTTACCTTTACAACAAACCCCACTTGTGGTTTGTCACCGAAATAAACCAATCAAACTTGAGGAACTTACAATCTCTCAATTTGGCTATTTCATGACAAAACCACCACTCATATTAATCCTCACAATAATTGAAACTAAAGATCAGCAATGATATTCTACATTACAAAGAGGTATAAAATATAAAACTTCAAGTCTTCAATCTCTTGTAGAACTATCAATCCTTCAAAACAAAAAATAAAAATAAAAATTACACTTTCCAAAGCAAGTGTATTTTGAGATGATCATGTGAAGTTAAAGCAAGCATTTGCATATAAAGAATTTAAGTGCGCCGCACTCGAACTATGCTAGGAAGATTCCTAGACTTTCTACCAGTATCGACGTGCTTAAGGTTACTAAGGGACCCCAAGACCTACCTCGCGCAAGCCAGATCATTTTCATAGAGGAAGATGTATATAGTTCAACCGCATGATGACCTAATGGTGATTACGGTTCAGATATCCAATTGCCAGGTCCACCGTGTCCTGGTTGATACTAGAAGCAGTATGGACATTCATTTCAAATGGGCTCATGATAAACTCAATCTAAAGAACCCCAATTATAACAGTTGTACCACACCTCTATATAGATTTATAGGGGACTTGTTGATGCCGATTCGATCCCATAGGTTGCCAGTGATAATCGAAAAAGTGCCACTTTAGTAGAACATGATGACTGAGTTCATTGTAGTCGACACCTCATCCGCCTATAACGCCATTCTGGGAAGACCTTCTTATTCGGCATAAGGGGGGGGTATTATCTGTTTATCACAACATACTGAAATTTCCAGTTGGGACCGAGGTAGGAGAGGTCCGCGGAGATTAGCAGGCTGCATGCAATTGCTACGCGATATTCACTAACCCAACCGCGCTAGCCAAACAATATGTACATGTAGATAGCGAGCTACCTCGAGGTGAGCTAGAATAGGATCCTTATGTCCTAGAAGAAGGCACCTATTTGTTCATTGCGTCAATGGAAGTCTATTTGTTCAGAACAGATGTTCTATTAAAACTTCTCGGGTAAATTAAATCTACTTCCATTGCATAGTTTTAGTGACATACAGAGGTAGCATCCACTCTATTTTTATCTTCTCCTAGTATATTTTCCCAACATTCTTGTTCTATCTTTATGTGCCCCGTTTTGACAAATTTGAATCTCTTGAAGTTTATCGTTAGTCAATCAGTCTATCTTAACTAATGTGTGCTAAATTTTGCTATAGTATAATAATTGGTCTTTGTATTGTAAAACATATGATTATGGTGGGCTAAATTGATTTTCGATTGAATTAATCATCTTCCTTTTTTGTTTTGAGTTTTATTCTTATGCTCTTTTGTTCATGAGTGTTTTTTTACTGCTGGATATAGTTCTTTGCTATTCCTGCAATGTGAACAAATGTTCTTTTTTTTTTTCTTGCTTCTGTAGGTGGCATTATCCAACGGCCAATGATTTTGGATCAGAAGTCATTCCAATGGCTACGAAAGATTTTAAAGTTCAGGTAGAATCTTGAAGTTAAAGATAACGAGGAATTAGTATTTGTTAATTAACGACTGTTTTTCAGACTGATTATTGTTGATTACATCTTACCTTTGTCTGATATCGATCATGGAATTGAGATAACTTGATCTGCATGGGAGAAACGGTGGCACTTAGTACATGCCAAAAGCCTTTTAAACCATTCGGTGTCCCTAGTAGGAGGAGTGTAGTCTCCTGAGGGTTTACCACCACGATACCCACAAACACATAGCTAAAAATTAAAAACTAAAATTAAAAACAATTTGCAAAAGCCATACAAAATGAGATATCAAAAGTGTTGTGCATATGAGGAGTCACACATATAAGAACCGCTGAGTGGAGGATAATCTAAAGTAATTCAAAGTGAATGAAACACACAATGCAAATCCCTTACCCTTAATGGCATAGCATCAAATACAACATACTCAAATGCTCGGATGTAATTCGCCTCGACTCTAATCCTCACTGGATTTCACTCGATTTTTCTCTTAGAGTTCTAAGCACACTCTCTATCAAACACATGCGATTTTGAAGTTATGTAAATAGCAATCAAATATGTAACACATGTGAGTATTCGAAATAAAGCACATTTTAAGTGAATTGATCTCATGAAGGAATTGAATGCCATGAACGTGGCAGAGCATATTAAAATTTGAATTCCCGAAATAGACTTCCTAAAAGATCAATCAGGTTCTCCCTAATTCGTAATTTGGCCAAGGGTGATATGTGGTGTATGGAATGGTATGGATTGGATATGGAAAGTATATGGAAAGTTACTAATCAAGACAAGGTGTTTATACTATACACTTTAGAATCCTAAGCTCTATATAATTTACACATTTGGAAAACAAGCGTCTAGGCTTCAACTTTAATTTCGATTTGTACTAATTGGTTACTCTAATTTTGAGTAACATTGCATTGAAGTACATAGGCTTTAAGTGTTTTATTCTTAACACTTTATTTTTGAAAGCCTTTCTTTTAGCACAAACATAAAATACGCCTTAATACACACTTTTACAGATTTTAGAGCTTATCAATTGAATCTTCTAAATTGTATACCTTGACAAGATTAATAACTAAGGTAAGGTTAGGTGTTTAGGATATGTAGGTGATGTGAGTGATGTGGGAAGGTTAAGTGTTTGGCCACATTTGCAATGAAGTACACATAATAGCGATACGGATGTGTTTAGGCAATTTAGTCGTGAAACACTAACAAAGTCCTAATATCATTTCTAGAAGTCCGTCTATAATGGAATACAAATTCAACATGTTATCCGCATTTATGAATGTTCTATGGCAAACAATGTAATTGATGTAATGAGATCACAATGAAAAACATATTCGAAGAGTGCTTAAGATTAGAAATATAATCTACCCTAAAAAATGAATGCTAAGGCACAAAGTTCACGGGTAGTCTCCACTATTAATCCTAACAATCGAGTACAGAGTCTCGTCAACTTAGACACTAAGAGAAATGGACTAAATTCACATTATGCACAAAAAATTCCTAGACTAACAAGAAGTTAGCCAAGACTCAACTACTAACACATGCGAAAGACTCCTCAACGACACAACTCAAAACATCTCATTCAAACAATTTGTTCAAAAATGGCTTGATTCGCAAAAATTTCAAAATTTTGATAAAACACGAAAACACAGTATTAACACACAAAAACGACACATATGTGTCCACACCCCCAAACCTAACTCAACATTGTCCTCAATGTTGAAAATTAAAGAACATGGACAAAGAGTTCATCGGTTTGAAAATCCGGGCACAAACATACAAACACTTATATACAATACTTACCGCTATACTACAATGACACACATAAAAATATATAACAAAACACAACTTAAGAAACAAAATAATAAAAATACCATGCGAAAGAAGCTTTTAAATATGGAGAACAATATTTCAAGAAAACTGTCAACTTTCGAATTCGTATAACGGCTGCTCTACAATGCATATTTTCAAAGATGCTCAATAAAACTTGCTCAACCTTTGGTACAAAAATATAGACATGCAACTGAACACTTTTCATGTAGAAGACATTTCAAAATTCTAACCAAAAAAGTGTTAAAACAGACGTCGAAACAAGTAATGTGCAGAATTTTTTAAAAAGGGCACGTTCATGACCTTCGGTCAAAGAAATACTCATAACTTTTAAACCACCAACTAGAATTTTACGTTCTTTATACCGTTGGAATCTTATCGAAAATTTGATGAATGCCACCTAGGTAGAATAATTTATCTCCTCACCGATTAGTACAGCTTTCAATAAACATTTCGCCTCAAAATTTCAAAACAGAGCATCTTCACAAGGTTTGAAATATAGCTCGAAAAACAAACACAAAAATACAACAATAATACATATATACAATCCTAATATCTACCACTAACATGTAAATACATATGCAATCCTAAATATCCACCACTAATCACATCACACAACCAATCCTAGTCACTAGGCAAATACAATCAATTCACACCCTTAAGCTAAGCAAGAGATATCAACTTGAAGTAAAAGCTCAGAGGTAGAAGATTGGACCTAAGATTTAGCTTTCCTAGGTTGGTGCTGCTTCGTGGTATGGTGTGTTCTCACGGACTTGAAATTGCGAAGGTGCACGGGAGTGATTCCTTGTTCCGTGGGTTTGTTCCTATGGACTTGAAGTCGCGGTCTCCTCTAGAGAATTCTATAGGTTCATTCGTTCTAGCTCGCGGGCTTATTCCCGTGGCATCACCCCGCTGACAAATCCCAAAGAAATAGTACGGGTTCATGCCTTCTGGCTAGCGGGTTTTTGTCCCGCGGTTGTATCTAAGCGGGCTTTATCCCACGGACACATCCCGTGGTAGGCATTTCTTCTTGATTCCAGCCCCTGCACACAGAAAAATCACACCACAAGCACATTCTATGGAAATATATAAGTAAGGAGCATAAACCCCCAAACCTATCTATTTCCATGCATCTCATCATGATAAGTGGATAAATAAGAGACTCAATACTCTAAACACGAAACTAATCCTAAAAATAAAATTAAAAAAATCCTAAAATTGAGCTTCCTCTAGAATCTATAGCATATTCACAAGCAAGTATACATTAAAAATGTTTATACATGTAATGAAACACGTAATTCACTCGAAAAGTAATCATGCAAATCATGGGAGTTTGAAGGTATATCTAATTTAACATTATTTCCATTGTGGTTATGTACTACCCACACCTTATTACTAGGTGTGTCATTCCTTGTAACAAAAGGAGTTTCTTTGGATTGGTCTATTTTGTCCTTACGGATCCAAACTTCCCTAATTTTTCTCACTTTCCTCCTAAGCATGATTTTTCTATTTTTGTAATATTCAACATATTTAGCACATTGGGTCTTTTTGTGACCCATAATAGAGCAAAAATAACATGTATGAGCAAAGTTAGAAAGACTTCCTTTGTTGTCTTTCTTCGTTGCTTCGGCTTGCTTGTGGGCAACCTTTGGAAGACTTGCTCCACTTTGGGTAGTGAGAGGCTTCTTGGTTGATCTTTGCTTGATCCCCTTCTTTTCCAAAGCCTTAATTGGATGTTCAGCTTTGTCTAACTCCACGATGTAGTCACATATCAAGACTAGTGCTACCTTCAAGGCATTGTCCTTCTTGATGAGTTCTTCTTTCAAACCCTCCAATACCTTGTCCCTCTTTTCTACTTCCATTTGCATCTTTATCATCTTTCAAGAGAATTCTTCCTCTTGTTCTACCACCAATACGGAGAGGTCTTGTGCTTTCTTCAATGTCGAGTCTCTCTCCTTCTCAAGTGAACCGACTTTCAAGACTAAGTCATTGTTTTAACTTATCAGTTCCTTGTTCTGTTGGGCAACCTCTACTCCCATTTCTTCTTTACCTCCTATATCAACTTTGAAATCCTCATCCTCATCCAATATGAGCAAAAGCTTATCTAAGTAATCATCTACGCTTCTTAAGGATTCCACCGGTTTTTCAACCACTTTGATTTCTTTTTCTACCCTAAGCTCTTCTTCAACTCTTAGCAAAACATCACAAAGGTTGCATTCTGAGTTACTTGAGGAATCCACCAGTTTGATTGCTCCAATAATGAGACAAAAGAATGGGTTGGTTGATTTATGGAGTTGTTGAGGCTCTTTTATCTCTTTTCGCTCTAGGAAGCCTTCCAAATATTGTGCCATTCAATCTCCCAACCATTTTATGCGTTCTTCAAAGTCAAGCAACCATCGGTCAATGTCTTGTCGATAAGCTTCTTGGTTGTCTTGCTCTTGGAAGTTTTCCACACATTATGCCAACCAAATTGCACACTTTTCTATGTGTTTTTCCAGGTCAAGAAATCGTTGTTCAATGGCATGTTGGTATGCTTCTAAATCAAAGTTGCCCCATTGGTGGTCTTACCTCTCTTGATCATATCTAGCTTAATGGTTGTATTTTTGATACGGATACGTGGATGGCACTTTTGGCATTCCCGGCAATTGCTCTCCTTACAGACTAAAGTCCGTGTGTCCATTCCACCCACAAGGTGGATAAACCGTAGCCGGTGGCTGCCTAGAGTGTGACACGAAAGTCTCCACTTTCCTATTTAAGTCGGCCAATTGAATGACTAAAGACGAGTTACCACTTTCCATGTTGATCTGGAATCCTGAAACAACCAACAACTAGACAAAAATCAATTCGAACAAGATAGAATATGAACAAGTAAAAATAACACTAAAAATATGAAAGTAAAATAAGACTAAAACTAACAAAAGGTAATGCTACGCCTCCCCGGCAGCGGCACCATAAATTTCGACATGCATGTTATAGTTCTATAAACTATCGTAAATGATAGGACGTGCGAGAATTTTTTACCCTTCGCAAGTGTACGAATCGTTCGACTTGTATAGTGGTTACAAGTAAGGGTATCGTTCCCACGAGGAGGTATGGTATCTTTTATCAACACTAGTCTTAGATAATATGTACAATATATTTACACTAAATACATACGAGAAAATGGAGATTGGTCACAAGCAATTAACAACTAAACTAAGGTTACCCTAAGATGGCTTAAATCAAATACAACTAAGTTACACTAAATCAACTACAACTAAGGGTAGTCATTCCCTTAGGCAATTAACTAACCTAATCAACTAAGCTTACGACCAACAATTATCTAAATTACACTAACTAATTTAACTAATTACCAACTAATGCAATGGTCATGGAAGAGTGATAATGAGAGTGAGTTGTTATAGGAATGGATATATTAGGATATTGGTATACAAAGTGCAATCAAACAATTAATAGGTTGATTTCAATTAAGCACATAAGTTGGTCTTAAACCTTGAATAAAGACCCATACATCAATAGTCATTCATGTTTAATCTAAATTGTTTTACATGTCAATCAATTGGTTAATTAAATCAAAATATACATAAATTGAAGGTCAAACATAGATAATCAACCAATCTTATAGATAATATTACAAGTACGCCAAATCCCAACATCAAAGGTTTAGTTACACATAAATAACAAGCTAAAGGAAATAAGAGAGAAAAATAGACAACCAAATATCTTGGTGAAGTCTTCACAATAGATCAAGCTCCTCTTGTTCTTCCCAAGCTCGAAATCAATATGTAACCAAAGTCTAATTACAAGCTTAGGTGAGATTGGTGTTCTTTGGTGAGATTCTAGTTATTCTATGGTATTCTAGGTTATTGTAGATGTAGGGAAAAATAATAAATAAAAGTGGTAAACGCAGCGAAAGCGATACTAAAAACGATTTAGTGACTTTAAAAATTTTTCCTTTATGAACCTTAAACCCTTTTAATCAATAAACATGCATATATGTTAACAAAAGTAAATTACCTTTTGTCACGTGATCCGATTGACTTACGTCGATGGTAATCCGCAAGACCTTCAATCCGAGCACGAACGTGGATCACCTAGGAGCGTGGTCTCCCTTTTCTTTGAATTGCAAACCTGTGAATGGACCAAACAAAAAACGTTCTTTTCTTTGTTAGTCACAAAACAATCAAAAGAATGTCAAAAATTATTCCGGTCACTTTTGAGTTCTCAATCTAATGATCGAAACTCGCGTGAACCTAGATCGATATCGTATACACAAGCTTATTGATGATTAAGCAATAGTATACTATCAAAGAATAATTTCACACTCTCTTTTGTCTTTTTTTTAGAATAAAAACTCTCTCTTGGAATTAAGAAGAAGAAGAAAGAAATAAAAAACTCAAGCACAATGGATTGTGGTGGCCGAACCCTATAAGAACACATATATAGGTTGGCCAAATTTTTTCTTCTTTTTCCTTTAGGGTTGCCGAATTCTATGTAGTCTAAGATTAGGGTTGGCCGAATTCTATAATGTCACTTATATAGGGTGACTTAAATTCAACCCTAATTCTTTTCAACTTAATTGACTTCAAACCCTAATCGAACTCCTTGATTTTTATTCTTTTATTTTGACTAAATAAAAAGACTCCTTATTTGATTAAATAAATAAAACTAATTTATTTATTTCCTTGTCAAACAAGTCTTTTACTTTTAGGAAAGATTTGTTTCTTTAATTAAACAATTAATCAATAAATTAATTAATTCTTATTTAATTAAAACAAATGAAACAAAATAATATTTTAGGTTAAAATTTTAACCTTGCCGCCCCACTTGATTAAGATTGGGCCTAACATTATTTTCTTATTTCATTTAATCCATTGGACTTTAAATAAAAAGCCCACATGTGAACCAGACCCATTCTTACTAAAAGAAACAAGCCCACATGTCTTTCATTAATATATTAATATAATTGAGCAGCACATTACTTAAATAATGTGCAAATTATATTCTTAATATATTAAATGCAATTCTAGATGGACCCTTAAATTGGTCCGGTAGAATATATCAAGTGATCCATGCAAGTCCGTGTGGATTGGGGATCTTGGCGGGCCATCTAAATTTAAGCTTCAATAGACATAACCTAATCACAATCAACAAATGATTCACTTAGGTCCGATCCATTAATTTTAACTCATTCCACTAAAGAGCTAAAACTGAACTCCTCATTCATACCCTAGACAATCATATTGGAGATAGTGTATCCTCGTGATTAATATCAGTAATCGCCAAGAGTTCATAGACCGCCTATAACTCTCCAAGTTACCATATTTACTCATATGACCACGTTTTGAACTTGGATATTTTGACTTGTCCAGAAGCCATGTTTTCAATAGACACTATCGAAAACTCAACGTTGAGATTTAATATCCAATTACCTCAAAACATCCATATGATGATATTATACTCTCATTTAATTAAATGGAGCCACGATGTCCATATCTATAAATGAAGTCCTCTATCGATTAACAAATGAATATCACCAAACTATCGAGGATAGACTATGCGATATAATCGTACTTATTGATAACTCAAATGATATCACTTGCAACCATAAGTCCATCATTTATCTCAGGATTAAGATAGACCTTCCGATTGTCCTGATAATGAAAAGACTATTATCTATTGACGGTTCTAGATAAAGCTTTTCTTTGTGATCCAGTTCAATGCACCCAGTGCACTAGATCCTTTTGCTCGAAGACACTCCGATGATTTTAGACTCATCATATCTCATTTGATCCCACTCAAATGCTAGCAAAAGAATTCTACAACTTTAACAAGATAAAGGTGCCCAACCTTTAACTTAAGTTGTGAACATTATTCAAGACTAACTAAAGAATTGTGTCTACCACATACATATCCAGATGTACGAACAATTCTTCTTTTCCCATAGTCTTTAGACCTTATGATTATTTACTTTGACAATTATAATATAAACTATAAATGCTATACGATTTGTTAAACCAGAAATCACTTTATTAATATGAAAAAGATTGTTAATTACAACATTACACTCTTGCTATTGAGCATAATCCTAACAATCTCCCACTTGCGCTATAGCAAATGTGTCATATCTCTCAAGCCCATATTCTCTAGATGCCCATCGAAACTCTTCTGAGGTAGAGCCTTTGTGAAGGGATCCGCTAGATTTTCTGCTGACGCGATTTTGGTAATCGTCACGTCACCTCTTTGAACAATCTCCCTTAAAAGATGATACTTTCTTTCAATGTGTTTACCTCTCTTGTGACTTCTTGGTTCTTTCGAATTAGCCACTGCTCCACTGTTGTCACAGTAGATAGTGATCTGCTTATTCGCACTAGGAACCACTTCTAAGTCAATCAAGAATTGGCGGAGCCAAACAGCCTCTTTGGCAGCTTCGCATGCAGCAACATACTCAGCTTCCATGGTGGAATCAGCAATACAAGATTGCTTGATACTCCTCCATATAACTGCTCCTCCTCCAATAGTAAACACAGCCCCTGATGTGGATTTTCTGGAGTCAGAATCTGATTGGAAATCAGAATCTGTATACCCAACGGGAACCAAATCCCCTCCAGAGTATACAAGCATATTATCTCTCGTTCTCTTAAGATACTTGAAAATATGCTTGACTGCCGTCCAGTGATCAGGTCCAGGTTTCGATTGAAACTTGCTAACTATGCCAACAGCAAAACAAATATCTGGTCTAGTACAGAGCATTGCATACATGAGACTTCCAACTGCCGAGGCATATGGAACTCTACTCATGAATTGCTCTTCATGCTCATTCTTAGGAACTTGTTCCTTAGAAAGCTTGATTCCATGTCTGAAAGGTAACATACCTTTCTTGGAATCCTGCATGGAAAACCTAGACAAGATTTTGTCTATGTATGAAGCTTGGGATAATGCAATCGTTCTATTCTTTCTATCCCTTATTACTTGGATACCTAGAATAAAACTTGCTTCTCCTAAGTCCTTCATATCAAATTGTTTTGCTAACCATTCTTTTACTGATGTCAATACACCTACATCGTTTCCAATGAGTAGTATATCATCAACATAAAGAATCAGGAAAACCAACTTGTCGCCTTTAATCCTTTTGTATACACAAGGTTCGTCAGGATTCTGAATAAATCCAAAACCTTTGACAGCTTGATCAAACCTTATGTTCCAGGATCTGGATGCTTGCTTTAATCCATATATGGATTTCTGCAACTTGCATACCTTATCCACTTGGCCCTTTTCAATGAATCCCTCTGGTTGCATCATGTAGATGCTTTCGTCAAGACTTCCATTTAGGAAAGCTGTCTTGACGTCCATTTGCCAAATCTCTAAATCTAAAGATGCTGCAATGGATAAGAGTATCCTAATGGATTTAAGCATGGCCACAGGAGAGAAGGTTTCCTCGTAATCGATACCTTCTTTCTGTGTATACCCTTTAGCTACCAATCTAGCTTTAAAGGTTTCCACCTTTCCATCCATACCTCTTTTCCTCTTGTATACCCACTTGCACCCAATGGGTTTTATCCCTTTAGGCAAGTCTACAAGGGACCAGACTTTGTTATCGAACATAGATTCAATCTCGGATTGCATTGCCTTTTGCCAATGGCGACTATCAACATCCTCCATAGCTTCCTTGTACGTATAGGGATCATCGTCGTCCGGGAGATTCTCCACTGATTCTCCCAGACCGATGTATCTTTCGGGTTGTGTTCTAACCCTCCCACTACGACGAGGAATGGTAGGTTGTTGATCTTGTGTTGGATCGGAACTTACAATTGGGTTAGGTTGTGTAACCTCTCGTGGAATTGTATCTCCTGACATCTCATTCAGGACAATTCTACTTCTAGGCACAGAATCATTCATATAGTCCTTTTCCAGAAATTTAGCATTTGTCGAAACAAATACTTTAAGATCTGAAGGACTATAGAAATAATATCATTTAGTTTCTTTTGGATACCCTATAAATATACATGTTTCTGAACGGGACTCCATCTTTTCTGTCTTTCCTTTTAACACATGCGCAGGACAACCAAATATCCTTAAGTGTTGTAAACTAGGCTTGCGCCCAGTCCACAACTCATGCGGTGTTTTAGGAACAGACTTAGATGGTACATCGTTTAGAATGTATATAGCAGTTTGTAAAACATATCCCCAAAAAGAAATAGGAAGCGTTGAATAACTCAACATAGACCTAACCATATCCAAAAGAGTTCTATTTCTCCTTTCTGCTACCCCATTCTGTTGAGGTGTACCTGGTGCAGAAAACTGAGAAACTATCCCATTATCAATAAGATATTGCTGAAACTCACCAGATAGATATTCTCCACCACGATCAGATCTCAAGATTTTTATGTGTTTCTCAAGCTGATTTTCCACTTCAGCTTTGAATGCTTTGAACATGTCAAAAGCATCCGACTTATGTCTCATGAGATACATAAAACCAAATCTCGAGTAATCATCCGTGAAGGTGATGAAGTACTCATATCCACCTCTAGCTTGAATGCTCATAGGTCCACATACATCAGTGTGTATCAATCCTAAACATTCAGTGGCTCTTGCACCTTTGGCAGAGAACGTCCTTTTGGTCATTTTACCTTCCAAACAAGACTCACAAGTTGGTAGATCATCAACCTTTAAGTCACTCAAAGGTCCGTCACATACCAATCTTTTAATCCTATTAAGGTTAATATGACCTAAGCGTAAATGCCAAAGGTAGGTTTCATCTGTTGATAATTTTACTCTTTTATGATTAGGTTCCGTTATTTCTGTGTCTAACGAGTGAGAGATATTTCTATGCAAAAAGTATAGACCGTTTTCCAATGTACCTTGGCAAATAATTTTGTCATTCTTGCTAATAATAAAAACTTTATTAAAAGTAACCGAATATCCAAATTTATTCAAACAAGAAACTGAAATTAAATTCCTCTTGAATTGAGGTACATAATAAACGTCTATTAAATCTAAATGCCTTCTAGAATCCAAATAAACTCTAATATCTCCCACTGCACTTGCAGACACTAACGTTCCGTTGCCCAAGCGCAAATTGATTTCATTCTTACTCAGCTTTCTCCTTTCTTGAAACCCCTGCAAGGAATAACAAACATGATTAGTGGCTCCTGAGTCTATGATCCAAGAATCTGTAGAATCAGCCAAAAAACATGTTTCTAGATAATTCAAATTACCTTCTTCCTTCTTGTTCTGGGACTTTGGGCAATTTCTCTTCCAATGTCCCTTTTCACCACAAAGGAAGCATTTCCCTTTGATCTTGGTTACTTTCTTGGTCTCCTTCTTGATAGGCCCAAGTTGCTTTTTCTTCTGTTGTTTCTTGACCTTTTGACGGGCCTTAACAGTAGCAACTTTACCAACCATATGAATCTCTTGACCTTTGCCTTTCACAAGGATCTTTTCAGCACTTTGAACATCTTGCATCAGGCCTTGTAAGGTGTATTCCTTTTTGTTCAAAGTGTAGTCCAATTTGAACTGATCAAAGGAATCTGACAATGAATTGACAACCATATCAATCTTTGTCTCACCATCTATCTCAGCGCCATGCAGTTCAGCAATGTTGAGATGTGCTATGACTTTCATCATGTGATCTTTCACAGCCTGTCCAGGTTTCATCCTAAGATTCATAAAAGCAGTCACTGCCTCTCTCTTAGTTGTCCTAGACTTCATAGCAAACATCTCCTCTAGAGACATCATTATATCAGCAGCGGACTCCATTCCTTCATGCTGCTGTTGCAACACGTCGGAGATAGTGGCCATAATGTAACATTTTGCCATATCATCTGAAGTCTTCCACTGCTCATACTCATCTTTATACATTATGCTAGATTCATTATTAGAAGCAGGCGGTTTAGGAGTAGTTAGAACAAACTTATGTTTTTCACTTTGCAGCAACAACCCAATTTTCCTTTTCCATGTGACATAATTATCTCCAGTTAAAGTGTTATCTTTCAGGATGTTCATAAGTGATGGGGTCATGATTTCTGAACAAAACATATATAAGTAAATAATCATGATAAAGCACTTTTAAATATTTATCTTGAATTAAATAAATAACTCAATCATAAAATTCAACGGTGATCTAGCACCCATAAATGTTACGCCTCCTTTGGGAGTTCGCACCATTTACTAGTTAGACTAGGTCCCACCTAATTGTTAACATAACAACCAGCGTTTTCAATTTTAGCCTTGCAATTTTATTAACAAGAACTCTTAGGAGGATATCAATAAAATTACATTGAGTGTGTTACCAAGATATCGACCCTCAATTTTCTCTCACGAAAATCCCTCCTTGGGGAGTAGATCTCGTTTGAGTCCATTGTCTAGTCTATCCTTGTAAGGAAGTATGTTGCTAAATTCCATTCATGGACGCCCCTTGGGGGGATTACCGATAAATAATAAAGCTCAACTAACCTTGGAGGCCATAGGTGTTACCAAAACACCTTCTCCCACTCAATTATTTAAGGCGTGTGATAAAATCTCATAGAATGATTTACCGAGTTATCTAGATGCCAATTTAGATACCTAAATCATTCAATGCATGTTCATACCAAAAAGAGATAAATGCGTGGCACTCCTATTCTATATGTCATGTTATCATACAATAACAAATATTGTAATATTTAAGCATAAATTAAATAGCAACAACTTTGGCCCATCCTAGAAAAACAAGTAAATTACAATTTGTCAGGAATACAAGATCTTCAGGTGGCCCATCAACCATACGCTCATCCTTCGGCCCAACCCACGGGCGAGCACAACTCACAACCCCACTAAGGGGCTGCCGTGTGCAGCCCATGAGGACTCCAGGGCTGCCGTGCGCAGCCCACCAAGCTTGGGCTTGCCATGCGCAGCCCAATCCACTCCTAGGGTGTGCACGGTGCTCGTTTATGGTTCCGGTTGCTTCGTTTTGCTTCGTGTCTTCGAATCTTCAAGACCTAAACATATTACGGCAGTATATATATAATAAATACTGCAGTATTAATTTTTTTTTTTTTATTCACTGCAGTATTTTACAAACAAAAAACTGCACATACTAAAAAAAAAAAAAAAAACTGCAGTAACCCTAAAAAAATACTGCACATATAAAAAAAATAAAATAAAACCTAGCAATCTACCAAGAAGGAATTATGGCGATAATAGACCACCCTTCTTGTTACAACTCCGAAACAAAAATTACATTGAAAATCTAGGGCCAAAATCGAGCAATAACAAACCACATAAAACATATATAAATCCATACATCACATGTAATTATATATTTGAATACCTAGAGTGCCATCTCTTTCTAAACATGCATAATCACAATAAAAAAAATAGATCCACGTATATATACGTTAATTAATTAAAAGGGTTCAACCTAGGCTCTGATACCAATTGTAGGGAAAAATAAACAAATAAAAGTGTTACACGCAGCGGAAGCGATACTAAAAACGATTTAGTGACTTTTAAAATTTTTCCTTTATGAACCTTAAACCCTTTTAATCAATAAACATGCATATATATCAACAAAAGTAAATTACCTCTTGTCGCGTGATCCGATTGACTTACGTCGATGGTAATCCGCAAGACCTTCAATCCGAGCACGAACGTGGATCACCTAGGAGCGTGGTCTCCCTTTTCTTTGAATTGCAAACCTGTGAATGGACCAAACAAAAAACTTTCTTTTCTTTGTTAGTCACAAAACAATCAAAAGAATGTCAAAAATTATTCCGGTCACTTTTGAGTTCTCAATCTAATGATCGAAACTCGCGTGAACCTAGATCGATATCGTATACACAAGCTTATTGATGATTAAGCAATAGTATACTATCAAAGAATAATTTCACACTCTCTTTTGTCTTTTTATAATAAAAACTCTCTCTTGGAATTAAGAAGAAGAAGAAAGAAATAAAAAACTCAAGCACAATCGATTGTGGTGGCCGAACCCTATAAGAACACATATATAGGTTGGCCGAATTTTTTCTTCTTTTTCCTTTAGGGTTGCCGAATTCTATGTAGTCTAAGATTAGGGTTGGCCGAATTCTATAATGTCACTTATATAGGGTGACTTAAATTCAACCCTAATTCTTTTCAACTTAATTGACTTCAAACCCTAATCGAACTCCTTGATTTTTATTCTTTTATTTTGACTAAATAAAAAGACTCCTTATTTGATTAAATAAATAAAACTAATTTATTTATTTCCTTGTCAAACAAGTCTTTTACTTTTAGGAAAGATTTGTTTCTTTAATTAAACAATTAATCAATAAATTAATTAATTCTTATTTAATTAAAACAAATGAAACAAAATAATATTTTAGGTTAAAATTTTAACCTTGCCGCCCCACTTGATTAAGATTGGGCCTAACATTATTTTCTTATTTCATTTAATCCATTGGACTTTAAATAAAAAGCCCACATGTGAACCAGACCCATTCTTACTAAAAGAAACAAGCCCACATGTCTTTCATTAATATATTAATATAATTGAGTAGCCCATTACTTAAATAATGTGCAAATTATATTCTTAATATATTAAATACAATTCTAGATGGACCCTTAAATTGGTCCGGTAGAATATATCAAGTAATCCATGCAAGTCCGTGTGGATTTGGGATCTTGGCTGGCCATCTAAATTTAAGCTTCAATAGACATAACCTAATCACAATCAACAAATGATTCACTTAGGTCCGATCCATTAATTTTAACTCATTCCACTAAAGAGCTAAAACTGAACTCTTAAATAAAGATAGAAAAGGAAGATGTTCCTCATTCATACCCTAGACAATCATATTGGAGATAGTGTATCGTCGTGATTAATATCAGTAATCGACAAGAGTTCATAGACCGCCTATAACTCTCCAAGTTACCATATTTACTCATATGACCATGTTTTGAACTTGGATATTTTGACTTGTCCAGAAGCCATGTTTTCAATAGACACTATCGAAAACTCAACGTTGAGATTTAATATCCAATTACCTCAAAACATCCATATGATGATATTATACTCTCATTTAATTAAATGGAGCCACGATGTCTATATCTATATCCAATTACCTCTTCGTAGAGCACCGATGAAGATTATTCTTCGTTTTCCCAGGTAGGTGCTGTATAAGACGCTCTACGTACAGCGATTCATATAGTGCCCAAGGCAAATATAGGGTAACTTTTCAAAATGTTGTCACTTCATTTTGACACCCTATAAATATGCCTTTTCAGTTTTAGATCGTTTTTAAGTAAGGGTGTGCAGGATCCAATCCAATCCAATACGATCCATTGGATTGGATTAGATCCAGGGAGGTGATTCGATTGGATTGGATCCAAGATTCTAAAATCCATTGGATTGGATCGGATCTTGGATTTTCGTTTGAATATCCACTGAATCCGCTTAAAATATTAGGTCTTATTTTTATATTGGACAATTTATTTTATCCACTACTTTCTAATGTAAATGCCCAACCAAAATACAATTTTTAATGTTGCTATTTTGGGTTTTCTTTCTCAATTTCTTTACAGCCAACAATCTACCATCTTTTTTTCATCTATTCTTCTTCATCAACATCACGGCTTATTAAGTTTACATTTGGAGCTGATGTATAATGTTTATAAACTTTTTGAATTATATAAAGTTTACAAGTTATGTCATGTATTTTTTTAATGTTAATTTTATTTGAATTAATTAGTAATGTTTAAATAATTTATTTGATTTTATTTACTTCAGATTATAACTTTTATATATTACGAATGACTTTATATTAATTCGATCCATTGAATCGGATCGGATCGGATCTTGCTATAAAATTGGATTGGATTAGATTGCAATTTCTTCGATCCAATTGGATTGGATTGGATCTTGGATCATAGCAAATTCATTGGATTCGATCCGCCGCACACCCCTATTTTTAAGAGTTCAAAAAATCATATTTTTCCCTTAGAACATTTTTCAAGAGAAAAGTTCACAAGATCTCACCATTAAACACTCAAAGTCATTCCTTTGTGCATCAAAGTTCATCTAGCATCATCTATGACCACATAGGATGCATCCATGCATGGTTTTACAACATCACATCTTGCTTGGTAAGGTTTTCACTAATTTCATCTAATTTTAGTGTCTTTCTTAACAAGTCATCTCTTTAATTACTTGTATGCTCTTAGAATATATTCTAGATATAAGATAGAGATTGTTTGTGGTGTTTTGATTGAGTGGTGTATTGTGTTAGTTATACCTAGGATTGTTTAATCTAAGTTAGCTAAGTTTTATGTCATGTCATTTAGCATTTGATATCTAGGATTGATTTAATTGCCATCTTATAATCCTAGATAAGCATTTAGTGTTCTCTAGCTCTAATTGCATTTTGGATATTATATATATTCACATAGGCTATTTAATCTCTTCATTGAGAAGTAAGTCTTATGGCTAAGTTTGCTTAGGCCATAAGCAAATTGTACTACGTTCACTTTTATAGGTCAGCGGGGTAGTAGTGATGGGTTATAGACCATGAGAGGTTGAGGTCAATCTAGGTTGTAAACATCATTGCAATTGATGGATTCGAGGTTCGTGTGTGGCGCATATAACAGCCCATGATTTTTCCTTGTTAAAGGTTTCCATATAAAAATAAAGTGTTATTTAATTTCCACACCTTTACACTTGATTTATTGCTTTGACTAGTTTGGGGTATTTTCGTAATATTGACTAATCTTGAAAATTCGGTAATAACGATTAAAATCTATTCACCTCCCCTCTAAATAGTTTTATACACACCGTGCATAATTAGTTTCAATTGGTATTATAGCGGGTTCCTAGATATACTTGTTAGGATTATGCTCAATAGCAAGAGTGTAATGTTGTAATTAACAATCTTTTTCATATTAATAAAGTGATTTCTGGTTTAACAAATCGTATAGCATTTATAGTTTGTATTATAATTGTCAAAGTAAATAATCATAAGGTCTAAAGACTATGGGAAAAGAAGAATTGTTCGTACATCTGGATATGTATGTGGTAGACACAATTCTTTAGTTAGTCTTGAATATTGTTCACAACTTAAGTTAAAGGTTGGGCACCTTTATCTTGTTAAAGTTGTAGAATTCTTTTGCTAGCATTTGAGTGGGATCAAATGAGATATGATGAGTCTAAAATCATCGGAGTGTCTTCGAGCAAAAGGATCTAGTGCACTGGGTGCATTGAACTGGATCACAATGAAAAGCTTTATCTAGAACCGTCAATAGATAATAGTCTTTTCATTATCAGGACAATCGGAGAGTCTATCTTAATCCTGAGATAAATGATGGACTTATGGTTGCAAGAGATATCATTTGAGTTATCAATGAGTACGATTATATCGCATAGTCTATCCTCGATAGTTTGGTGATATTCATTTGTTAATCGATAGAGGACTTCATTTATAGATATGGACATCGTGGCTCCATTTAATTAAATGAGAGTATAATATCATCATATGGATGTTTTGAGGTAATTGGATATTAAATCTCAACGTTGAGTTTTCGATAGTGTCTATTGAAAACATGGCTTCTGGACAAGTCAAAATATCCAAGTTCAAAACGTGGTCATATGAGTAAATATGGTAACTTGGAGAGTTATAGGCGGTCTATGAACTCTTGGCGATTACTGATATTAATCACGAGGATACACTATCTCCAATATGATTGTCTAGGGTATGAATGAGGAGCATCTTCCTTTTCTATCTTTATTTAAGAGTTCAGTTTTAGCTCTTTAGTGGAATGAGTTAAAATTAATGGATCGGACCTAAGTGAATCATTTGTTGATTGTGATTAGGTTATGTCTATTGAAGCTTAAATTTAGATGGCCCGCCAAGATCCCCAATCCACACGGACTTGCATGGATCACTTGATATATTCTACCGGACCAATTTAAGGGTCCATCTAGAATTGCATTTAATATATTAAGAATATAATTTGCACATTATTTAAGTAATGGGCTGCTCAATTATATTAATATATTAATGAAAGACATGTGGGCTTGTTTCTTTTAGTAAGAATGGGTCTGGTTCACATGTGGGCTTTTTTATTTAAAGTCCAATGGATTAAATGAAATAGGAAAATAATATTAGGCCCATCTTATATATAAGTGGGGCGGCTAGGTTAAGGTTTTGACCTAAAAATATTATTTTGTTTCATTTGTTTTAATTAAATAAGAATTAATTGATTTATTGATTAATTGTTTAATTAAAGAAACAAATCTTTCCTAAAAGTAAAAGACTTGTTTGATAAGTAAATAAATAAATTAGTATTATTTATTTAATCAAATAAGGAGTCTTTTTTTATTTAGTCAAATAAAAGAATAAAAATAAAAGAGTTGGATTAGGGTTTGAAGTCTATAAAGTTAAAAAGAATTAGGGTTGAATTTCAGTCACCCTATATAAGTGACATGATGAAATTCGGCCAACCCAAATTAGACACTACATAGAATTCGGCAACCCTAAAGGAAAAAGAAGAAAAATTCGGCCAACCTATATATATGTTCTTATAGGGTTTGGCCACATCAATTAATTGGTGCTTGAGTTTTTATTTTCTTTCTTCTTCTTCTTAATTCTAAGAGAGTTTTTATTCTAGAGAGACAAAAAGGAGTGAAAAATTATTCTTTGATAGTATACAATTGCTTAAACATCAATAAGCTTGTGTATACGATATCGATCTAGGTTCACGCGAGTTTCGATCATAAGATTGTGAACTCAAAAGTGACCGGAATAATTTTGACATTCTTTTGATTGTTTTGTGACTAACAAAGAAAAGAAAGTATTTGTTTGGTCCATTCACAGGTTTGCAATTCAAAGGAAAGGGAGACCACGCTCCTAGGTGATCCACGTTCGTGCTCGGATTGAAGGTCTTGCGGATTACCATCGACGTAAGTCAATCGGATCACGCGACAAGAGGTAATTTACTTTTGTTGATATATATGCATGTTTATTGATTAAAAGGGTTTAAGGTTCATAAAGGAAAAATTTTAAAAGTCACTAAATCGTCTTTAGTATCGCTTCCGCTGCGTGTAACACTTTTATTTGTTTATTTTTTTCCCTACAATACTTAGGTGATCCTTTGCTCATTTGGTGTGTTTTGCATTTTGTGTGATTTTTGATCATTCATACATTTGCATTCATTTCATTCATTCATAAACACTATGAGTGGAAATGGTGGAAATGGTGGTGGCAATGAAGGTGCTTCTAGCACGAGACCTCCCCTACTCACCGGGTTGAATTATGCCTATTGGAAAGGCAAGATGGACTCGTACATATGCCAAATTCATGACTGGACTTGGATGGCAGTTGAAAACGGCTACGCTCCACTGATGATGACTCCTACGGGTGGAGGAGAGGATGTGCTCAAGCCAAAAGCGCAATGGAATGTGCAAGAGTTTGAGGCATCGAAATGGAATAGGAAGGCGATGCATGCCATCATATGTGCAATAGACAAAATTCAGTATAAATTGATTCAAAACACTAGGATTGCTAAGGAGGCATGGGACATCCTAGAGGTTGCACATGAGAGAACCGCAGTGGTGAAGGACTCCAAGCTTTAAGTTCTCCAAACTCAATTCAAGATGCTTATGATGGAGAAGACTGAGTGCTTCAACAACTTCAACGACTTTAAGATCAAGTTAATAGACATAGTCAATCAAAGTCATAAACTTGGTGATCCTTACTCAGGTAGAAGGATCAAGCAAAAGATTATGAGATCGCTTCCCGAGAGGTTTGAGTCCAAGGTAACGACTTTAGAGGAGAATATCACCTAAAAGGATATGAAGCCTAGTGAGGTGATTGGGAGACTTCTAGCTTATGAATCTAGGAAGAGTCCTACCTCCAAACCTCCTAAAAAGAAAAAGGGAATTACTTTGAAAGCTTCCAAGGTTGAGAATGAGGAGAAGGATGACTCGGATGGAGACATGGCCTTGTTGATGAGAAGGTTCAAGAAATTTGTCAAGATCGAGAAGAAGGGTTTTGGATCCAAAGTCCAAGACTTAAAGAAAAAGACTCCGTTCAAGAGATTTGAGCCTATGCAAAAGAGAAATGAAAGGAAAGGGATCCAATGCTTTAAGTGTGGTGGCATAGGACACAAAGAAAGGGAGTGCGATGGCCACCACTTGGAGTGGAAGCGTTGACTTCGATGAGAGAGATGAGTCTTCAGATGATGAAGAACTCATGGCTAACTTCATAGTCTTTGCCTCCCTCCACAAAAGCAAAGGTGCTAGTGAAGAAGAGGATAAGAGTCAAGAGGAAATTAACTCAAGTGATGATGGCTCTTCATCTCAATCCACAAATGGAAATGTGGATAAAATGGATCTCCAAGACTACATAGTCAAGTTTGAGAGTTCAAGGTTAAAGAACAAAAGATAAATTAAGAGATTGAAGGAGGAAAACCTAGAAGTCTCAACTCAAGTTGACAACTTAAGTAAAAAGTGGTAAGAACCTTAGAGAATGAAGATAAGCCAAGAAAGGAGTTAGACTTATCTAAGAGGAATGAAGAAGGGATGAAAAGGGAGCTTGAAGATGCTAGAGATTTGATGGCCAAGATGGGCTCTAGCTCTAAAAACCTTGACCACATGTTAGATGTTGGAAAAAGGCCAAGTGACAAGAGGGGTTTTGGGTTTGAAGATTACAAAGTGTCCTCCACGTCATGCAAGACCGTATTTGTCAAGAGCATGAAACTCAAAGAGGCTTCTCCTCGTCAATTACCTAGGAAGAAAATTGACCTAGGAGAGTGTTCAAGAAGTGCTCAAGTGAAGGTGGCATCAAAAAGTCCACCTCAAGCTCATCCTACAAGAACTCTTCAAGCTAACTTCCCTTAACCTAAAGCCCATCAGGGGGAGAGACCTATCATGCAAGCTCAACCGAGGAAGCAAGCAAGTTTTGGTCAACAACAAAGGAGGATATATCCTTATCAACAACCAAGACAGCCACAAAGACATAGGAAGGCATACTCAAGGTTATGGTATGATTCCTAACTTTACACATACATGTCATTTTGTGGTATTGATAGTCACATTAGACCAAATTGCTTTCATTATATTAAAACCCGTAGAGTTGAAAGCATGATAGGAAAGAAAAAGGATAAAGCCAAGATGCATGTTACTTGGAAAAGTATGATAGATTTGCATGATCATAGGTCATCTAAAGTCCATGTACCATTGACCATTGACAAAGCCGTTTTGTGTGTATTTAAAATCCACTTGTCAAACAATATTTATAAAAACCTCACAAAGCCTTAAATGGTTCGGAAAACACAAGTATTATGGTAAGTGG
Organism: Acer negundo; assembly: GCA_035582765.1. NCBI lineage: Eukaryota > Viridiplantae > Streptophyta > Magnoliopsida > Sapindales > Sapindaceae > Acer > Acer negundo. The sequence continues at coordinate 4,386,191 of CM069240.1, read as the reverse complement.
GGTGCCGTCTACAAGGATCGGGAATAACTCAAACTAGTTAAGACTTAAGTAATTTTAATGCAATATAAGAAAAAGTAAATGGTTGATGTTGTGGAATGTGAATGCGCATACAACTAAAACTAAACTAAGAATGGGAGTGAAAGATATGATATGTGGAACTAAGGAGTTAACGGACTCGTAAATGAACATTTAGGCAAATGCAATAAACTCATAAATAAGCACGTTTAATCAATTGTAACCAACCTACGGTGTATAGAGTTGGCTAATTATCTCTAGCAAGGGGTCAACCTAGGGTGTATAGCGAAAACCTCATACTAGCGATTAATCCCCCCTAAGCAACCAACCTAGGGTGTATATGTTAGTTACTCATTCGGGATTCTAGGAAATGAAACTCATCTTTCTAACAAGGACTCAACCGATTACTAACGTAACCATCCTAGGGTGTATAGTGATGATTTCTAACCCTCTCACAAGAGCCGACCTAGGGTGTATAGTGCCGGTCTCCTGTTCGAGGTTAGATTAAGAACGTGGTTGTAGAGTCGGGGTTCTAGAAGTCCCTTCCATTCTATAAGATCATAAACAACTAAATAGAGTGTATACCTAGTTGTGTACACAAATACTATCCAAAGAATACTTGAAAAGAGGGTGTATCTAAGACAACATAATCCAATGAAAACCAATCATACAAAAGCATAGAACAATGAAAGAAAGATATTCATAATAAATGGAGTTTATATACAAAAACCCAACATTCACAAACTAATCCATCAAACCCTTAGAGAGGGTTTAGCTACTCATTACAATTATAAAAACAAGAGAAAGGATGAAGAGAGAACCCTTGATGATCATCTCTATCCTTAAAGTGTCTTTCCAAGCTCTTGGATCCTTTTAGTTGAGTAAAGAAGTGAATGGGTGTATGAAATGTATTCCTGGATCTAGGTTAAGTTATAATCTGATTTCTAAGTGTAAAAAGCTATTTAAAACGATCTTATAACATTCTATTTATAGAACCTATAAAAGTAGGTTACAAAATGCTTTAAAACTAATTCTGGCGCGCTACAGAGTATGGGTTAGAGTGCGGTTCAAGGACCCACACTTTATCATTTTTTGAGATTTTCCAGCTCGGTGGTTTGGGCAAGGTACGGGTGAGAGTGCGGTTAGATGACCCGCACTCACCCGTACTTTATCAGGTTTTGAGATTTTCTAGCTCTCTGGTTTGGGTAAAGTGCGGGTGAGAGTGCGGTTGGCTGACCTGCATTCACCCGCACTTTATCAGGTCTACAGCTATCAGGTCCCGGTTCTGGACAAGAGTGCGGGTAAGAGTGTGGTTAGGACCTGCACTCACTCGCACTTTATCAGTTCTTCAGATGTCAAGTCCTGGGATTGATTAGCAATGCGGTTGGGAGTGTGGTTGGGACCTACACTGACCCCGTACTATTAGAGCCTCTGATGCCATTTATCATTCTTTTTGCCTCTTTTTGACCCTTTTCACCTGAAAGTCCATCAATATGCTTCTAACGCCAGAAATGTAAGAATGCCTGCAATTATGCACAAAAAGCCCATAAGAGACGATAAAAAGCAAGAAAACGAAATAAAGGATATGGAAATGAGGGCCAAAATATACAACATATTTGGCACGATCAAATACCCCCAAACAAAACCTTTGCTCATCCTTGAGCAAACAAAAGAAAAATAAATAAGACGGGCACACTAACGACTGACTTGGCTAAAAAGTTTCCTATACAAAATGTCGCAAGCCCACTAATGATGCGATACAAACAGGTGTGATAGGGAGAAAAAATCTTACGCACAAAGTCTAGAGCAACTTGGAGATACCAAAAGGAAACTCGCATGAACACGAATCCCACACCTCAAGGTACTTATGAATCAAGGACTACTTGCCTTCACACCTCGAGCGTAATTCGCTTCAATTCTAAAGCTAACATGGATTCTCTCTTTTCTTTCCTCTCAGAGTCCTAAGTTCAACAAAATAAAATTTGCAAAGATGAATTATGCATAGCATTAATCAATTAACTATCGTAGGAAAGAACCACTATGCCATGTGTAAGTGCCTCACTTTTTGATTGACTTAATTTTATTGACAAAACTAGAATGGAGTTCAAACATGTAAGGGTAGCTTAGAATTGAAGAAATCCTCTTTCTGGACATCAAGAGCTTCAAGGAAGGTAGATTACTTGTTCCGACTTATTATTGAAGAGATTGAGTTGCACACACACACTTGTCATGTTTGCATGTATGCATTAGTCTTTTTTGCACTTCACTTGCCCTTTGTTGTTGTATCTTGTTGTGTGTTTTACATGCGTGCATTCATGTTCTTGTCATCCCTTCATGCATGTTCATTTGATTGCATCTTTCTCATTGAAATGTTTTGTCTTGTTTAAGCATTAGGATGCAAAATCTAGGAGGAATCGACACCCTGGTTTTTCAGTTAGGGGCCACAGAACCAAGGGAGCAGAATCGAGACCAAAATGTCTGGTTCCATTTTTGCACCCTCTTTCTGCAATTAAGGGCTGCAGAACCAAGATGTAGAATTGGGACCAGAATGTGTCGTCTCAATTTTGCACTCTCATTCAGCGGCCAAAGCGCAGAACAAGGCCGCTGAATCCCAGTCACCACGACTTTTGGGATTCTGCGATCACCGGCCGTAGAATCAAGGGCGCATAATTGCCTCTTTCTAGCCATTTTTCCAAAATGATGTCACTTCATTTTGACCTTATATATATATATATATGTCTTGATAGCCTTTGGTTGTTTTTTAGAGAGAAAATTATATTATTAAGAAGCATAGAAGAGTCTTCAAGCAAAGGTATCAAGATTTGATTTTTATTACTCAAAACACAAACACCCTTAATAATTTCATGTTTTCATAAATCATCTAGCATGTTTTAGCTTGATTTTCATAGGGTTTTCATTGTCTCTCACATGACTTGTAGTTAGAACATCATAAAGCATAGAAGAATCTTCAAGCAAAGGTATCAAGATTTGATTTTTATTACTCAAAACACAAACACCCTTAATACTTTCATGTTTTCATATATCATCTAGTATGTTTTAGCTTGATTTTCATAGGGTTTTCATTGTCTCTCACATGACTTGTAGCTAGAACATCATATACATCTTTTACATGTTCTTGCTCTACAAGATTGCATTTTTATTACTTAACTAGTTTCAAGAAAGCTTATTTATTGTGTTTTGTGAGTTGTTTGGGATAGTTATTGCATATAGGGTTTGATTTGCTCATATAGCTAGGTTGTATGCATGTCATATAGCTAGAAGATATCTAGGAGTGTTTAACATGTTCATCCATGCATAGATAAGCTTAAATGTTTGACCTTACATTTATGCATCTTGAATATTGCACATATTCACCGTAGGTTGTTATCTCTTCTCTTAGAGAGTCAAGTCTTGTATTTACCATTTGGTAGTTTGCAAGCAAAGGACTAGGTTCACTTTTGAAGGCCTATGGGTAGTAGTGTGGATTAGTAATTGTGTAGGGTTTGACATGGTCAACCTAGGTTGTAATCGCATTACAATTAGTGGATTGAGGTTCATGTGTGGCATACATAATAGCTTGTGGTTTTTCCCGTTTGGGTTTCCACGTAAATATCGAGTGTCATTTAAATTCTGCTTTATTTCACTTGTTTTTAGTTTGTGACTAGTTTGGGTTTATTAGTAATATTGATTAATCACGATAATTTGGTAATAGATGTATTAAAATATATTCACCCCCCTCTAGATTATTAGGACACGTTTTATATTTATTTTTAATTGGTATTAGAGCGGGTTCCTTAACAAAATTATGACATCCATTGCTCTTGATAATGTCTCTTGTATTTGTTTGATTATTTTTGTGTGTGCCTTGTGTGTTTAGCTTGTTTGTGTGGGTTCATATCATTCTCACCCAAACACAATGAGTGGAAATGGAATTAGAGGAGAGGGTGCCTTTAGCATAAGACCCCCTTGCTCACCAGTGTAAATTACGCATCATGGAAGGGCAAAATAGAAGCATATGTGTGCCAAATTCATGATCGAGCATGGATGGCAATTGAAGATGGTTACACCCCACCTATAATGACTCCTACGGGAGATGGAGAGGAAGTTCTCAAGCCAAAGGCGCAATGGAGTACTCAAGAGTTTGAGGCATCCAAGTGGAACAACAAAGCCATGCACGCAATCCTATATGCCATGGATGATAACCAATACAAACTAATTCAAGCTACAAGGATAGTAAAGGAAGCTTGGGACATTCTATAGACCGCTCATGAAGGAACCGAGGTGGTCAAGGACTTCAAGCTTCAAGTCCTCCAAACACAATTAGAGACCATTAAGATGGAGGAGGATAAGTACTTCAATGACTTCCAAATGAAGCTTATGGATATAGTGAATCAAAGTCACCAACTTGGTGATCCTTACTCGGATAGGAGGATAAAGCAAAAGATCAAGAGGTTGCTTCCCGAGAGATTCAAATCCAAAGTGACGGCCTTGGAGAAAAATAGTGACTACACTAGGATGAAGCCAAGTGAAGTGATTGGAAGACTCTTGGCCTATGAATTTAGGAAGGCACCTACAACTACACCTCTAAAGAAGCAAAAGAGTCTCGCCTTAAAGACAATCAAGGTGGAAAATGAGGAAGAAGACTCGAATGAAGAAATTGCTTTGATAGCAAAAAAGTTCAAGCAATTTATGAGATTTGAGAAGAAGGGTTTTGGCTCCAAGTGAAAGTTTGTGAAGAAAAAGACCCCTTTCAAGAAAGTGGAGCAAACTCAAGAGAAAAATCACAAGAAAGGTGTCCAATGCTATGAGTGTAGTGGCTTTGGAGACATTGCTCCGGAATGTGCAAACTTGAAGATAAGGAGAGGAAAAGCCATGACGGTTACTTAGAGTGATAGTAATGACCTAGAAGAGGAAGATAAATCTTTGGATGATGATGACCAAGTTGCCAACTTCATTGCTTTCTCATCCTCTCACAATAGTAATAAAGGTGTGAGTGACTAAGAAAAAGAAGAGGACAAGCAAGAAGAGAGTGACTCAAATGGTAAGAGCAACTCATCCAAGTCCAATTTCGAATTTGATGAAGAAATGGACTATGATGACTACATGAGGTTCTTTGAGAATTCTAGATTGAAAAAGAAGAAAGAGATACAAAAGTTAAAAAGGGAAAAGCTTGAACTATCTTCTAAGGTGACTTATTTAAGTATGGAAATAAGTAGAGCAAGAAAAATGGAAGAAGGATTGAAAATGGAGGTAGTCTTGGCTAAGAAGAATGAAGAAAGCTTGAGGAAAGAGCTCATGGAAGCAAAAAGGCTGATTGCTAAGATGACTTCCGAAACCGAAAGACTTGACAAGATGTTATCTTGTGGAAATAGTCTAAGTGACAATAAGGGGTTAGGATATGTAGAAGAAATGGAGACCACATCCTTGAATAAGACAACCTTTGTCAAGAGCAAAGAGGTTGAAAATGCTCAAACCCTTCAACAATCAACTAAATGGGTTGAAGTTGGTGAATCCTCAAAGCAAGCTGAAGTAAGGGTTCCAACAATAACTCCACCATAACCAAGACAACCACAACCAAGAGCTCCACCACAACCAAGATCTCATCAACCAAGGATCCCACAAGCTCAGCATGGGGTCTTTCATGCTCAACCAAGGAGACATGCCAACTTGGCTCAACCACAAAGGAGAGAGTTGCATCAACATCTAAAAGCAACTCAAAATGGAAGGAGGCCACAAATGCTTGCACGAGGACATAAATGCTTGCACAAGGCTATGGTAAGAACTTCTATTTTACTCCTACTTGCCTTTTTTATGGAATTTAAGGCCGCATTAGGTGATCAAGCCAAAATTGGTATGATTTTTAGCCCTCATTCCTGACTTTTTGTGCTTGATTCTCAAGCATTTTCCCGTATTTAATGTTGTTAAATCAAGTGTTTCAAGTTCACTTAGGCCTTAAGGGCATTTGTGAAAAAGGTAAGGACTTTGGTGAAAAAAAAGCTCAAGTTGCCAAAACAGAGCATTTTTGCCACTTTGGTAAAGATGTTGTTGCAATTGGTGACATGATGGCATAAGTGGCAACATAATGCATTTTTCAGAATTAAAGCATCAGGTGTTGTCGCCACTTTATGTTGCCATGGCAACAAAGTGGTGACAATGAAATTCCTTCATTGTCGCCACTTGTATGTTGGCGAAAAAGATGAGAAAAGTGGCGACATGTGAATCTCAGAATGAGCAACCGTTTGTCGCCATGATGTCGCCAATGGCCACCCAAGTGGTGACATCACTCCATATCAAATTTTCAAGCAGTTATCATGAAATTTTTGAGTGTGACTATATATATCCCTCTCTCCCAACTTGAAAGGGATCCAAGCATTTAGAAAGCAACATTTTTATAGAGCATTAGACCTAGTTTCTCCTCCATACATCACTCTCTAAGCTTCCTTCATTCTCTAAACTTGAACTATCTTTTCCATCCAAAACCTCAACACCAATGTCTTGATTACTTCACATTCAACCATTCCTATCTTACCATTCTCTACATTTCAATACCTTTGTGACTCACCATTAGACACCCACATATCTAGACACATCCTCTTCTACCATTCTTGACACTAGGAGCAAAAAAGGAAGGGAAGGAGCAAGCACTAAAGAATGAGGCCTAAGGGTGATTTCCTTAACTATTACTTTCTATCCATTTGATTTGTAACTAAACCCCTAATTTAGGGGATAGCTATGTGTAATTAAATCTCTATTTGTTTTCTATTCATTTAATATTGAGATTCTATATATTTTGTGATTTGCATTGTATACCACTAGCAGATCATATTATTGTGTGGGATAATTTGTTGTGAAACCAATCTTGGATTGACACCCTTGATTGGTTAAGGAACTTAGTGAATAGGATAGATTAGTGGTGGATATATCAACCCCACTAATCTAAACCCTTGATCATGACACTTGTAACTCCATCAATTCCCTAGCATAAACTCCACTTGTTTACATCAACCCTCTTATCAAGATTGTTGAGTCTTATATTTTCCCTATCATTTTTTTATATTTATTTTAATTGCATTTTTGGTGGTTTATCAAACCACACAACTAACCATTCATTATGATTTATCTTATTGCAAAATAGATTAGTCAATCAATCTAACGTATTACTCCGTTTCCCTGTGGAACGAATCTTGCTTACCACTTGCTAAGACTTAACATATTAAAGGATTTTAAAATGGCTAAAACATGGTTTTCAAAAGAACATAAAAGAGTATTTTGTTCGGTACACAAACAACCTCATTAAAATTGGAGCCGCTGCCAGGGAAATTGGTAGCGATTGTCAAATTGATTGACTTTTCTTTGTATTTTATAATTCATTAGTTAGCTTCTAGCTTTTACTTATACATAATTATTGTAGGTTTTCTTGTTTATAGATTTTCGTAGTTCTTTTTACCTTTTTCCTGTGTTGTCTTTATCAAATCCATTTTCAGGAGTTTAGGTTCATGCACGGTAGAAGATCCTTAGGAAGAGGATTACACCCACCACGGGAGGAATCTAGCCGTGTTGGAAGGATTGCAAGGGAATTCGAAAAATTCCAAGGCAAGCTATGAATATGGAAGGACAAGAACCAAGAAGGGAGGATGAAGCTCCTCTTAGGGAAGAAGTGACTCAAGAGACTCCTACTAACCAAGGCCAAATGATGACCATGGGGGAGTACTTATTGCCCGTAATTGGCAATCAACCTTCGCCAATTGTCTTGGATCCGGTTTCAAGAGGATATGAGCTAAGGACTATGCATGTCAACCTATTACCCGTTTTCTACGGAAAGTTGAATGAGGATTGTTTGCAATTTATGAAGGAGTTTAGCGCAATTATTGAGACATTCCTTATTATGCGTCACACTCGAAAGCAACTTCACATGAGGTGTTTCCAATATTGCCTAAAGGACTTGGCAATAAAGTGGTTGATGGGGCTAAAGTCGGGATCATTGACAAGTTGGGGACAAATTTATGGTGTATTCTTCAATAGGTTTTTCCCCGCTAGGAAGGCTAAAGAGCTTAAGGTAAAGATAGCTGACTTCAATGAGAGTGAATAGTAGCTTTTTCATGAGTCATGGGAGAGATATCAACTCCTTTTAGCCTAATGCCCTCCTCACATGTTTACAAAAGAGTACAAGGTATCTTACATCTAAAGTGGTCTCACATGTTTCTCCCAAGTTTTGGTGGATAATGCTTGTGGAGGTTCTTATAACACAAAGATCACAATGGGGATATATGAGATATATGAGATGTTAGCACAAAACTCTCAACAAAGGAATGCTAATAGTACTCGGGAAGGAAGGTTTGATGTGAGTGTAAACACGAAAACTGCCATTGAGATTTATAGAATGAATAAGAAGATGGAGACTTTGACATCTTACATTGAGAGCATTGGATTTCCCAAGGCCGGGGTGAAAATGCTAGGAAGGCAAGAGGCTAGCTCTAGTGATCAACTCAATGATGGTGAAGGATTCAATGACATGAATCAAAGGCAAGAGCAAGAGGAAGTTCAAGCTATGGGTTTCCAAGGCCAAGGGAACAACCCTTACTCAAGGATTGAGAAATAATCCAAATCTCTCTTGGTCCAATAACAACAACATATTGAACCCACAACCAAGGAACCAACAAGGAGGATACCAACAAGGCAGAAACAATCAATGAGGATACCATCAAAGAGAGCAACAATGCGAGTATCAACAAGGTGGATACCAATAAAGTGGATATTCCCAAGGATAAAACCAATGGGGAGGAAATCAATGGTCTAACAACAACAATGCTTAATCTAGTAACTCTTAACCTCTCCATAATGTGTTGCGGTTGAGTTTTCACGGTTTTGGAGACAGCGACGCCACCGCAGCAAATGGTTATACGGCTTTCGATCTGATTGTCGCGGTTGGGTTTCTTCTTTTTCACGGTTATAAAGACAACAAAATCTGAAAGGCGACAATGAGATCTGAGATCTTGTGAGTGGTCACTGTTTGGTCACACAGCGACACTTAACAGCGTCGCTGGACCTGGTTGATTTCTTGGTTTTCTTCTTCTCCGTCGCGGATGTGGCTCATAGCGATAGTAAACCACAATGACATGCCTGATTGAATTATCAGATTTTCTTATCTCTGTTGCAGTGATGGCTTCATAGAGACAGTACTGTGACATTTCCTTGGCTTAGATTTTCATTGCTTCAAACCTTCTATCGCGGTGCATATATGGTGACACTTGAAACATTGACAATGCCTTGTTTTCCCCATTTTGCACTTTTCATATCAAATTCTCCTCCATCTTCACAAATGCCCTTGTGGCCTAAATAATCCTGAAACACTTGATTAACACTTTGCCCCCCTTTAGTTCTAGTAATTGTTGTTCTTCCTCCTATGAACAAAAAGATTAGACGTTTTATCCCTTGCCGTCACAATTTTCGTTAAAACTTCTTGTTGACCATTAATCCACACGTTAAAGGACAATTTTGCCCTCAAACTCATAATTAAAAAAAAAAACAAATAAAATTATTTATAAAAAAATCATAATTGAAAAATTAAAATAATAAAAGAAATGGATCTCCACCGTTAGATGAACAGTGGAGATAAACAAAAACAAAAACAAACAAATTTAACAATCATCATCATCAACACCAAACCAGAACATCATCATTAAACCCGCCAAACCCAGAACACTGTCATCAACATCAAACCCAAACCCAAACCCAGAACCCAGAACACCATCATCAACTCTAAACTCAGAACACAATACCATCTAACCATCACCAACACACCAAAATCTCCAAATTCAACCAGTCCAAAAAACCCTAACCCCAAAATCTTATCTCCAGAATCAGCACCCATACCATCAATCTTTTGAAATCAATACCCATACCATTAATAATCAAAACCCTAACCCCCAAATCTAACCACCATCTAACCCTCATATAATCAACAACCACCACCAGTGCCGATCTCCTCTCAACAAAGGAGAACAATGCTCGAATCGAAGCTGGCAGTCAACTAAAACGTAAAACAAACACTACCACCGTCACCACTAAAATCAAACCACCACCACCACCAAAACCAAATCTTCCACCTTCTATCACCAAAACCAAACCCAGCAAATCATATACCTCCCACCACCGAAATCAACCCAGCAAACAAACAGCTAACACAAATAGAATAGAAAGAGAAGAGAAACAATGAAGAAGAAAAAGGTGGCCCTTGTTTGCGACAGCACTGAACTCTCCATTTCACATCGATCATCGTGAATGGAAAGCTCTAGAAGCCGGGTCTGAGAGAGTGTGTGGTGGTGTTGTTGATGATGATGACATATGAAAGAGAGAGAGAAATTTAGTTTTTTAAGAGATAGAAAGAGTTACGCCTGTAACTTTATAAGGATTTTTAAAAAAATTTGACTGATTCTTTTATCAATTTTTTTTTTCACAATTATATTATTGTATTATTTTTTACGAAAAAATATTCATTTTTTTAATTTTAATTTACCTTTTTACAATACTACCCTTCGATGTTAATGGTCAACGACAGATTTTAATGGAAATCTTGACGACATGGGGCAAAATGCCTAATATTTTGGTTTAAATGGGGAAGAATGGTCGATACCGGAACTACAAAGGGTGAAGTGTCTAATAGGGAAAACCTCGAGGAGGGAATGATTATATCCCTGAAAATTAATATCATCAATTAAAGATCCCGCAATGTTAAAAAGCCTGAAGTGTTATCTACTAGAGAAAATTTTCAGAGCATCAAATTGATGTAAGACACTTCTTGAAGGTTGTTGAAAGAGCAAACGACGTCCATTTTGGGTCCATTATATATCATTGGAACTGTACCAACCCCCGTAATAGGCCGTCGTTTTACTAGAAAAGGTTGTTTTGACCTCTGTTTTCCTAGTTTTATGCTTTAGGCGAGGTTTAGGTGTTTTTTTTGTTTAATTTTGAAAGATATTTTCTTTTATTTTTTTTATTTGGAATCAATATAGGTTTTGGAAATAAATCAAACTTACCTTCTCTGGTAAGTTTTGATCTTGTCTTTGTTAGGATTTATGCCCTAAAGTTTGTAATTTGTAAATTTTATAAATCTATTAATAAAAAAAGTAGTATTTTCATTCAATGAATATGACTCATACGCTTATATCATATGTGTTAAATATTCAAGATTGCTAGATGTAGTCTCAAACTGAGTATATGAATGTCATATATAGAGGAATTTGGTTTGAGATGTACAATCTAAAGAGTCTGTATAAAGCAAATAAAGTTGGTTACTTTATTTATGGTTAATCTACAAATGTGGTTTATTCCGTATTGTACGGTAGACTACTCATATGGTGATATGAGAATGGAGTAACCTTATATGATGTGATCATATAGAACTAGGTTATGATCTATATGAATCTATCACTAAGATCCGTTACTTGAAGAGATTCATATATATCGACGAATGATGGTTGTATATGGGTGATCTAAATCCTAAGTGTGTTATTGACTCCTTCAAGTTAGATTTTGGTTTTTTACATACCATGGATGAGATCGGAGTAACATTCCCGATCAATAATTTCGTATCTTAGAATCACGGTTTGGCTTGTTGCTAGGAAGGTATGCACACAATAGAGGATTCCACTCCTTGTGAGAAGTTGATGAGTAGTTCCATTAAGGGTTGATTCGGGACTTGAACGATTAAGAGTGCTCTCCTTTGTTAGGCTTTTGAGACTAGTTGGCATTATTATACATCAAAATATTATATGCTTTGTATTATTTAGTTTTCCAAGTTGTGTAGTTTATCAAGCTTTAAAAAAAATAGACAACGTTTCAAGCAAAGTGATGTCTTTGTGCGACGAAAGTGCTATTGATTACAAAGGTAATAAGACCTTTTTCCTCTTACAAGGCTTAGGCGCACACACACACACACATTGCATACATTAATGTCCCTGCGTCATGGTGCCAAATTGGTATAACACATTCGCACACATATTTTAGTATGCTCATGCATTCAGCTCAAATTGACAAACATTGTAGAAATGTATGTACTAGGACAATTTCTCAGAAATGTCATACATGTGTGGCCATGTGTGTGTTTTTTTTTTTTTTTGTGTGTTAGTGATTTGGACTTGAATATGTTCTCAAATGATTCCTTGTTGAGTTCTGGTTGTTTCAGTTACTCATTCATTAGATTTCAAGTTCAAACTAGGAAGTTACATAACTTTACGTTCTGTTACAATACATTGTCTTCATTATCGTGTCTCAAGTTGAGTTCACATCTATTTGTCAAATTTTAGTAGTCGTCCTCGTGTGTTAGTGAATTATAGTTTATAATCTGGAAACGGATTCGAATTCCGAGTTAGGAGGCCAAAGGACACTCAAAGAACGCGATGGGTGCATGATGAGAAGAACGGAAGAGAGAAGGCCAACATGGGAGGCCTTACGTAGAGGTGCATGGCCACCATGGTAAGGAGGCCTCTCAGCCTCCCCACGGTGGCCACGCGCCTCCACAGGAAAGGCAAAGAGAGCACTCCCATGTTGGTTGATCATGGCACAAAAGTACATATTTTATGCCCCAATTTCCTATTACTTTGTGCTTGTTTCTCAGGTAAATTCAGGTATTTAATGGTTTAAATAAGTGTTTAAGGTAAATAATGAAGTTCAGAGGCATTGTTGTCATTTTTGACAAATCAGGGGCTAAAGTGTAATACTCGGGAAATTATTGAAAATTCAGTGATTAAAAATAAGATCAGGGGTGCAAATTGTAATTCGCTAGGAAAAACAGGCATCAGTACCACGTCAGCGAGCAGAACAACGCCTATTTAGGCCTTTGCAGTGTCAACATGATGTCATCGTCATCAACCTCCAACCAACCCACACGACTCGACTCGACTCGACTTGACAACCTGGTTTACCTAGTTCTGATCCGGCAGTTGACCCGACATAAACCAACCATTTTTCAGTGGTTTTAATGGCCATTTTCTGCCCATATCAAAGGCCAAACTCCCTTCGGTCATAGTGGACCCATTTTTAGGCTTCCATGAACATATTTTTCTCTCATCCAAATCTTCCAAACTCCATAGAACTCCAAGCTTGCAAGCTCATTCCAGCAGCTTCTTTCACGTGTCCCATACATCCAAAACTACTAGAACACCGTGACTTCTTGCCGAGGGAAAGATCCCACGAAGCAGAGGGACTGAAAGTCGCGGCCAACTTCCATATTTCGCCGTTAGTTCTACCGGAGAGACCAAACTCGCGAGGCAGGGGTTTCGAATCAGCGAGCTTGTCATTTCAGAGGGATTTTGACTTCTTTTCATGTCTAAACCTTACCCAAAATAGTTCCCCATGTAAATAAACCTCTTTTTTTTTTTTCTTAAACACAATCCCTAATATCCACAAATAACTAAAATACCTAGAATAGTTAGAATCCCACCAAGAACACCAACCTTACTTAGTTTGTAACTAGAGTTAGGGCGGTTTTCTAGCCACCAATCTCGACCCAAGGCATCTCCACGTTGATTCCGAGCTTGGGAAAGCAAGAGGAGTTGAGCTAGCTTGAAGACTACACCAAGATCATTGGGTTGTCTCTTTTGTCTCTCTTATTTCTTTAGTTTGTTGTTAATGTGTAATTAAATATTTAAGTTAAGGATTTGGTGTATTTGTGTATTATTATCTATGAGACTAGTTGGACATATCATTTGATTTGAGCTTTAACAAATATATGCTTGTTAATTGATTAACCAATTGTTAACTTGCAAAATAGGATTTACTTGATTAATGCAAACCTTGCTTAATTTAGTTTAACTTATAATTGAAGTGCTTAATTGTTATCAACTAGTAATTGGGTATTTTGCATGATTCATAATTTCCCTAACATATCTCATTATCACTCTTGCATGACCATTGCATTAGTTGGTGATTAGTGTAGTTAGTAGTTTAGTGATTAGTTAGTTAAAATCCTAAGGGAATGACAACCCTTAGTTGTAGTTGGATTTAGTGTAACTTAGTTGTAATTATATTAAAGTCATCTTAGTTTAATCTTAGATTAGTTAGTTAATTTGCTTGTGACTATCTCCCTTTACTTTTCTTGCATGTATTTAGTGTAAATATATTGTATAAATATATCTAAGATTAGAGTTGATAAAAGGTACCTCACCTCCGTGTGGGAATGATACCCTTCACTACTACAAAATTGCTTAAAGAAATCACTTGCTTAAATTGGCTTTTATGTAACCGATTTTTAAAAAAAAAAATTGGAAATTGGTTTTTATAAAAATCGATGTCTTAAATATTGGATTTTCAAAAGACATCGGTTTTTCTAAAAACCGATATTAAAAAATAAAGGTTTAGACATCGGTTTTTATAAAAACCAATGTCTTAAATTTTACATTCAAAAGACAACGGTTTATATAAAAACCAATATTAAAAAAAAGCGTTTAGACATCGGTTTTTTATAAAAACCGATGTGGATTCAAAAGCAAAATTATACAATGCAAATCTGACATATGTCCACATTCAAGTACGCATCTCCAAAATTACTCAACGTTATTTGCTCAAATTTTGACACAAGAAAGTAGACATGTAAACAAACACTTTTCAATCAGAAAATATTCCAAAAATAGATTTGGCAAAAGTGTGAAAATTAGTGATGAAAACAACTCACTTGCGGATTCGCGAATCTCTTCTGACCTTTGACTGAATAATTGATCATAATTTTCAAAATACCACCTGGAATTATACGTTCTTTATACCATTGGATTTGTGTCAAAAAATTAAAGAATCCAACATCGACAAAAAAATTTGTTTCGTTTCCAAAAGATACAGTTTTAAGGAATACGTTTGCACAAAAATATCTCCAATTGCTTCTGACCTTTGACTGAATAATTGATCATAACTTTCAAAATACTGCGGGAATTTTACATTCTTTATACCGTTGGATTCGTATCAAAAAATTGAAGAATCCAACATAGACAAAAAATTTATTTTGTTGCCAAAAGATATAGTTTTAGGAAAAAGTTTGCACAAAAATATCTCCAATTGCTTCTGACCTTCGGCTGAATAATTGATCATAACTTTCAAAATACCACCCGGAATTTTATGTTCTTTATACCATTGGATTTGTATAAAAAAATCAAAGAATCCAACATGGACAAAAAAATTTATTTCATTGCCAAAAGATACAGTTTTAAGGAAAAAGTTTGAACAAAAATATCTCCAATCGCTTCTGACCTTTGACTGAATAATTGATCCTAAATCTCAAAATACCGCCCGGAATTTTATGTTTTTTATACCGTTGGATTCGTATCAAAAAAATCAAAGAATCCAACATGGACAAAAAAATTTATTTCGTTTTTAAATGATACGGTTTTAAGGAAAACATTTGCACAAAAATATCTCCAATCGTTTCTGGCCTTTGATTGAATAATTGATCATAACTTTCAAAATACCGTCCGGAATTTTACGTTCTTTATACCGTTGGATTTGTATCGAAAAATCAAATAATCCTACATGTACAAAAAATTTATTTCATTTCCAAAAGTTACAGTTTTAAGGAAAAAGTTTGTACAAAAATATCTCCTTCAGAACACAAAACCACACAATAAAAAAATGAAATGAAAAATAAACCCACCAATAAAATTTATTTAATATATATATATATATTTGTAGTAGAAATTAGAATTTTGATTAGTTGAGTAAATTTAAATTTATCAAACAAGTTTTTTATTTTTTTATTTTTTTTATTTTTTATTTTTTTTATTTTTAACAACTCATAACTTATATATAAATATTGTGCAATTGTTAACACATCCAATCTTGTAGTCAGGCAGTAAAGGCTTACCACTTTGACTTTGAGGTTTCAAATCCAACTCCCCATAATGACAATTAATCCTCATTAATATCAAAGATGGGGTTGACCGGTGGCGGTGGCTAGACGATGGAGCGGACCGGTGACGGTGGGATTCATTTTTATAATATACCAATTTTACATCAGGGTTTTTAAATCGGTTTTAACTAAAACCGATTTCTTTTCCTTGTTTTTACATCGGTTAAAAACCGATGTCTTTTGCGCGTATTTTCTATAACACTCAAATAGACATCGGTTTTAAAAATTTTAAAAACTGATTTCTTCCATAAAAAAAAAAAAAAAAAAAAACCGATTTCTTTTGTGTTTTTTGTAGTAGTGCTTACTTGTAACCACTAAACGAGTCGAACGATTCGTATCCTTGCGAGGGGTAAAAACACTCATACGCACTATCGTTTACCATAGTTTATAGAACTGTCCCGCGTGCGCGTCAAGTTTTTTGAGCCGTTGCCGAGGAGGCGTAGTGTTACCTTTTGTTAGTTTTAGTGTTAGTTTTTTTTTTTCTTTATTTGTAATTTACTTTTTATTGTTCATATAATATCTTGTTCGACTTGATTTTTGTTTTTCTGGTTATTTCAAGATTCAGATCAACATGGATAACTCTACCAATGTGGCCGTTACTTAGAGGCTTATGAAGAACTTTGCTTTGCCAATTATGAGGGCTCAACCGCTGGCTATTCTTTTGAGTGATTTGAAACAAAGCTACGAGTTGAAGAATTCTCATTTCAACACTTTTCCAATCTTCCTGGGTAAAACGGATGAGGATTCCCTTTAGTTCATGAAGTAGTACTACCATCCAACTCGGAGAGCTCAAGGAAGATCAGTTTAGGATGAGATGCTTTCTGTATTGCATGAAAGACGAGGCAAAGAAGTGGCTATTGGCTCTACCCGCTGGTTCATTAACTACTTCGGAGGCGGTAGAGACTAAGTTTTTCTCAGTGTACTATCCCTCTTGGAAGACACGAGACATCTGAGGTAAGATAGCAACCTTTGAAGAAGAACCAGGAGAAGCCTTCCATGAGACTTGGAACCGGTTTAAGTTACTCATTGCATAGTGCCTGCATCACATGTTCCCCTTCGTCCTACTAGTGCAGTGTTTCAATGACAGATTGTTGGGACTCACACAAGCTATGGTTGATAATGCTTGTGGGGGAGCAATGAGGGAGAAAACTGCTAAGGAAGTATTTGCCGTATATGAGATGTTAGGTGCAAATTCCTAACAATGAAGCGGAAGGAATGGTGTGTAGGAACCTAGGGTTATAGATTGCACAGCGGAAGGGTTTTAATTTATGCAATCATCAAGTAAACATAATTGTATAGTAATAATAAAAAACAACAAAGAAGGTGAAACGATTTCATACTAGCATTGTAGGCTCCTTCTTTCTTTTCGACCTGCTTCCTGATTTGAACCACAAGATCTTTCTAACTATGACTCGAGAATGGTAACGGTGTGTGGGCGTGTCACGGTATTCAGGAACAAGGAGGATGAATGGAGGTAGAAGAAGAACACACAAAAATAACTCTTGTTGTTTGTATATAATATGTTCGGCCACCAAAGAAAGTTTTTAAGAAATATAATTTTTTTTTTCTAGTTGGCCGCACACCTTCTGTTTTCTCTTGTTTTCAATTTGCGTGAAACTGATGTTATTCACTTAGTTACCCAAAAATATATCTTATATATATTTTCAACTAAAACCTCTTTTAATTATCCTTTTCAAATATATCTAATATATTAAAAGGGATAATAAGTATTTTAAATTAAAACTTAAATTCAAATACTTAGATAATTGATTTAGTAAAAATAAAATAATCCTATTATTTAATCTTCACCTAAATCCAAATATCAACTAACACCCTCCATTTAATGATTAATCGTATAATTAAATAATCTAATTATTTAATTAATTTAATCATTAATATTTATTAATTAAATAATCTCATTATTTAATTAATTCCCAAATAAATACATGTCACTTTTGTAACACAATTAATCGGACAATCCAATTAATTAACCGTGACCCTTGTTACCTTTAATCAGACGGGCTAGCAATGGGACCTAATTGACCCACAGTATTTTAAGCTCCAAAAATCCTTAGAAATAATTAATTAAACTCTTTAATTAATATTTCATGATTATTAACTACGGTGTTATTCCACTAAAAACCCGAAGTTGTATTCTCTCAACTGTAGAAGTTTATACACAAACCAATAACATTCGGTGTCCATCGATATAGCTATTACATATGGTATGATCCTTCACAAGTAGTTCATGATTGGAGATGGGTCATAATGTCCATTATACCCACTTAATTACATCTTTCCATTAAGTACCATTGATTCTCTAATGAACAATAAATCCTACATTCCTCACGGAATTAGGAGAGCGCTCATTATGTTCAAGCCACTATTGTGTACAAACCTTCCCAGCCACAAGCCAAACCGTAATCCCAACATACGTAACATTAGATCGGGAATGCAACTCCGACCTCACCCATGGTACATCAAAGACTACGACCTAACCTGAAGGAGTCGATAAAACACTCAAGATTAAGATCACCCAGATATAGCCATCATTTGTCGATATATATGAACCTCAGCATAAATGGATCTTAATGAGAGATTCATATAAATCGTGGTCAAGTCTTATATGATCATATCATAAAAGGTGCCTTCATTCTTATATCACCATATAAATGATCCAGGATAAGATCACCATACATTACGGAATGGACCGCAGTTGTAGATTAACCACAAATAAAGTACCCAGCTTAATTTGTTATCTACGGACTCTTTAGATTGCTCGTTTCAAATTGAATTCATCTATATATGACGCTCATATACTCAGTTCGAAATTACATTCGGCAATCTAGGATGTTAAGTGCACATGTTATATATAAAGTATGACACAAAATGAATGAATATACTACTTCTTTTATTTATGTTCAAATCACATTTACAAATTACAAGCTTTAGGGCAAAAACCCCAACATGGTGCTTATGAGGAGAAGTCCAATGCAAAGTTAGCAATGCAATTGGCCGATTTGTCACGGGATATGGAAAACCTCATGGCATACCGTGGGCAACAACCGGTAATAGGAGAAGAACAAGCAATGTTTCTGTATCAAGCAAGTAACCATCAAGCAAGCAATAATTGATCGTGCCTAAATTGTTTTATATTTTAGCCCTCATTTCCTATTCTTTTGTCTTGTTCTTGTGTGTAGTTTTTGTATATTTTATGTCTAATAGGCTCATTGGTGCTAATTGTAGGCAATAGATGTAATTCTGGTGTTAGAAGCATGTTGCAAGAGTTTTGGCCGAAAAGAGGCCAAAGGTGGTTAAAGGAAAGACGAAGGGTCATCAGCACCTCTAAGAGTACAGGTCAAGTGCGGGTCCCACCCGCACTCTAAGCCAAAACCGGGACTTGATACCTATAGAAAAGATAAAGTGCGGGTCATTCAACCGCACTCTCACCCGTACTCATGCCCAAACCAGAGAGCTTGACATCTGAATAAGAGATAAAGTGCAGGTGAGTGCGGGTCCTTAAACAGCACTCCACCTGCATTCACTAAGGGGCTGAAACTGTAAATTCTTATGCAGAATATCCAACTTCGAAGGGTCATATCTCTCTCCTCAGATCTAACCACATGTCAGATTACATATATTCGGAAAGCCCAGGAAGTCTACTTTCCAACAGATTTTATGAATTGCGATTCCGAGTCTCCTAGAGAAAGTTATGACCATTTCAGTAATAAAGTGCGGGTAAGTGCGGGTCAGCCAACCGCACTCCACCTGCACTCTGCGTGTAACAGATTCTATTTTCAAGCATTAGTGACCTATTTTTGCATCCCTTATAAATAGAAAAGCATAGGAACGAACCCATAATCCCACCACACTTAGGTTTTCTTATTTTCTAGTAACTTAGCTCTTAAATACACACACTCTCTCTCTCTCATTCAAACCATCTCTACTCTACTCAACTCAAAGGCAACTAAGAGACTTGGATTCAAGCTTCAGGGAAAGAGAGCTCTTCAATGGTTTCCTCTCAATCTCTCTCTTAGTTTTGTATTTGTTGTAATGAACATGAGTAGCTAAAATACCCCACTATGGGGTTGATGTTATTTGTTTGATGGATGTTTGGGGTTTGCACATAAAATCTATGTTTTATATTTAATCTATCTATTCTCTATTCCATTGCTTGATTGATTTCCATTATTTATTTGCTTGGATACACCTCTTAGCATGTTAATTTGGATTATTGAGTAGGTAATTAGGTTATCTAATGCTCTATTGAATGGAAGGATTTTCGGAAATCCAGTTCTACAAACCGTGCAATTAATCTAACCTCAAACGTGTTTCCGACTCTATACACCCTAGGTCACCACTTGTGAGAGGATTAGAAGCCTTCTCTATACACCCTAGGTTGTCTACTTCAGTGATTTTGCAAGATTTAACATTCGCGTAGAATCCGGTTGAATAACCTCGAGCCTCATTCGATCTCAAATGGGTGGCCTTCACTATACACCCTAAGTCGGCCACTTGTGACAGAATTGGAAGTCATCACTATACACCCTAGGATGGCTACGTTAGAAATAGGTTGAGCCATAGTTCGATAGATGAGCTTTCATGTTAAAAGTCCCAATTGAGCAACTAGCCATTGTTGATTGCTTAGGAGGGATTAATCTCTAGAAGGAGGTCTTCACTATACACCCTAGGTTGACCACTTGCTAGAGATATATAGCCAACACTATACACCTTAGGTTGGTTACATTTGTCATTACACGCTTAATTGAGAGTTTGTTGCAATTGCCCCAATATTCGCCTACGAGTCCATCAACTCCGTAATTCCATCATCATACATTCATCACTCCATTCACATTCCATTTAATTGCATTCATAGTTTAGTTTATATTATATTTCACCTACCATATGCTTTACTTTTATGCTCACTAGTTCTATTAATTCTAATCTTATCATCACTACCCTGATCTTAGTGGACGACACCCGTGCTTACCGCTTTACTCGTATTTATACTTGTGAACGCATCACATAGGTTTTATAAATTGTTTTGATGGACGGTTTTCTAACGGTGAAAGTCTTGTCATCAAATGGCACCGCTACTAGGGATCGGTGTGCGTAGTAGTGGTTAGATTAGTTTTAATACTATTAGTTTCTTAGTTGTTTTTAGCTTTGTTAGTTTATTTTTATTGCTTTGGTAGTTTTGTTTTTGTTTGTTTCAGGACTCTATGGATACCTTTTGGCAAAATTCAAAGCCAAGTTACTCACCAACATGCCTGGCAAATGATGAGAAAATGAAGCTTCTACATGAACGTTGGGGAACCAAACCGTTGGAATCATCCAATAGCTTAGAAGGAGACATTGATAAACTCCAGATGGAGTTTGAAGTGGAGCGAAGCAAGAAAATGGATGAGACGAAAAGATGGATCAACATGAACCAGGAGCTTATAAAGGTGACCAATGAGCTATTGTTGGTGAGGGATATGTCGCAGAAAGAGAATGAAGCACTTCAAGAGAGAGTTGAGATAGCTTCCTAAGAGAAAGAAGAAATGATGGGAGATTTTGAGAAGAAGTTGCAACTCTTGAAGAAGGAGCTTGAAGGCAAGGAAGCCTTGGAAATGGAAAAGGCAAAAAATCCTTCAAGAACTAAACAAGAAATTGATGCTTGAAGTGCAGAGGCTCAAAGTTGAAAATGACACACTTAAGAAGGCCAATGGCAAAGTCTCTAACAAGAGCAAAGAGCTTGAAGAACAAATGGAAAGACTTGTAGCCAAAAAGATTACAACATTAAAGGAGTTCAAGAACTTGGCGAGGGTATCCAAGGAATTTGAAGATGAGATAGTTCGCAAGTCAAGAACAATGTAAGAAGAAGTAGTACAAAAAACCAATGCTTTAGAGGAAGCAAAAGGAGCACTTAGCAAAAAAGAGGAGGAGGTCAAGGCGTTACAAGCAAAGCAAATCCAACGACCTCAAAGTCACCCATCAAAAGGGAGTTCCTCTAATTCTAATATTTTTTGCTATGTCTGTTCTAGTATAGAGCATTTTAAGGCTAAGAATTACAAGCCAAATCAACAAAGGAAAACTAGAGGTCCTAGGAATAGGTGGATTCCACCTAGGGTTAAACAAGTTTGGGTATGGAAAGATCAAGTGCACTTAATTAGAAACATAGGAAAGGAAAAGATAAAAAAGACACCTAAATTTGTTTGGGTTATGAAAAATAGAGAATTTCCTAACTTGGTTAAACCACCCTTAGTTAACCCTAGCCCCACACCGAATGAATCACATTGAAAAATAGAGAATAATCTTGATGCATGTAGATTGCACAATTTATTTTCTCTCTAAAATTTTGGGTAGATTTAGGTTTAGGGGAGAGATTACATTGTGGAATCTCTTTTAAGTTTTATTATGCTTTTCATTTCTGCTTTCATTTAATAATGTTGGGATGATTTTGTTCGAATGGTTTATTATGTGGATAATTGCACTTTAATTATATTGATTATCTCTGTGGATAAATGAGCCGGAGGGTCGTGTGCAAGAATGGAGGCATGTGCATGAAATTGCCTTTTATCTATGTATTGCATGAATTGCCTTTTATTAGTTGAGCCTTAGTTTGAGTCATTTTTATTTTGTTTGGGCATTGATTGTGCATGATTAGTGCCTAGGTTTGTTTTGAGTCTTTTTAGTGTCAACTTTTTCTTTGACCTTTGCGAAAGTCCCTGTTTTGAAATTTCGGAGGCAAAATGTTTCATGAAAACTGTACTTATTGGTGAGGAAATAAATTATTTCGCCCATAATGTGTTCTTTGATTTTTCGATACGGTTCTAACAATATTAAGAACGTTAAATTTTGGGTGGGGATTCAAAAGTTATGAATGTTTTTTCGACCAAAGGTCATGGGCAATGCCCTGTTTTGAAATTCTGCACGTGAAACATATTTGACGTCTGTTTACACATTTTTTCAATTTTAATTTTGAAATGTTTTCTAAATGATAAGTGTACATTTGCATGTATAATTTCCTATGCCAAAATTTAAAAAATTTTTATTGCTTATTTTTGAAAATATACACTAAAAAGCGGACATAGGTCGATTTCAAAAGTCACCAGTTTTTTTTGGAACTTTATCCTCCATGTTGAGTTAGTCTTTTGCATCGATTTTTTTTTTTTTTTTGTGTTTTGTATCGTGTTAGGTGCATGCCACTAAGCCGGACTCTCTTGTTTCCAACAATGGGGACAATGTTGAGTTTTTGTTTGGGGATGTACATGCCTTGTTGAGTCGTCTTTTTGAGTCTTGAGTCATTTTTGTGTCTTTTTGAGTCTTGAGTCAGCCTTGTTGAGTCATCTTTTTGAGTCTTGAGTCATTTTTGTGTCTATTTTTTCATTTTTATTTGCTGTTTAGCCAAATTTTGAGCATATTTAGCTTGGTGAGATACCTTGAGCAAAGTGTTTATGGCGAATGTGTGTATGCTTAACGTGCTTGTTCAATAGCTCTTAGTCATTTTGGGGTTGTTGCAATTGCCCCAATATTCGCTTATGAGTCCATCAACTCTGTAATTCCATCGTCACACATTCATCACTCCATTCACATCCCATTTAATTGCATTCATAGTTTACTATATATTATATTTTCACCTACCATATATTTTACTTTTATGCTCACTAGTTCTATTAATCCTAATCTTATAATCGCTACCCCGATCTCAGTGGACGACACATATGCTTACCGCTTTACTCATATTTATACTTGTGAACGCATCACATAGGTTTTACAAATTATTTTGACGGACGGTTTTCTAACGGTGAAAATCTTCTCATCAATAATCGTGAATGGAACCGCCAATGGGGCAGCTAAGACAACCTCTCATTCATCGAGCAACAGATTAGTGGCCTAGGATAATCCATAGAGAATACAGCAGCCCAAGTGGGGAAGTTGGTAGAGAGCTACCCAGTGAATGAATGGGATGAGCCTCCAACACACATTGAGCATGTCAATGCACCAACCGATCTTCAAAGCGTTGAGTTGAATTCAATAGAGGTCGAAGAACTAGAGTTCGTCTTGAAATCCGCAAAGGGAAAACATGACCACATATATGAACTTATGCTAATATTAGAGAGGGTGTTCGAGGTGGAGTATGGAGAGGTTAAAGAAGAAAAGGTAGTAAAGGTTGCACAAGAGAGCAAGGAATTGATAAGTCAAGATGTGGACTTAGAGAGGAAAATCAATTCACTTGAGAAGGAAAAGGACTCATCCTTAAGAGAGATTGAAGAACTAAAGGATGACTTTGCTCAAAGAGTGCGGATAATGCAAGTTGACATTGAAGCAAAAGATGAGGCTTTGGACATAATGAAGACAAGGGAACTTCACCACCTTGCAAAGCTTACAAAGGCTAAGCAAGAGTTGAAGGCAAAAGGCAAGAAAGTGATACCATTTCCTAAAGATAAGCTTGACTTTAGTCAAGGAACTTCAAGTGCTATGGTCACCAAACCTAGTCTTAACAAATCAAAGAAGAAAGCCACAAAGAAGAGCAAACAAGTCCCACATTCACCTCTACAAAAGATGGATAAGCAACCAATAAAAGAAGTCATTAAGAGACCTACTCCAAAGTTAGCCCTAAGGCGAGACAAGATCAAGTAAGCCTCCATGCAAACCGCAACAAATCAAAGAGGTACAATCTCTCACTTTAGTCCCATTTGTTACAAGTGCCATATTAAAGGCCATATTGGACCTCAATGTGCTAATATGAAATGGCAACGTGTGACAAATGTGAGTCCTAGGACTACAGGGTTGGTTGTTAATTCCTTATGGATTGACAAGACCACAATAGAAGGACTCAAGAGGAATGGACCTCTTTGGGTCAAGAAAAGTGAGAATGGCTATGTTGTGGTAAAGCCGCCCATCTTTGATGGTGGTTGAATGCTTGAATTATATGAACTTTTTGATATGTTTGTTAATGTGCAGGAATTTTAAAGCTTTAAGGAAAGGATACACTTAATGGACATATGTTTAGTTTTAAGTACTTTTTAGTTTGTAATTATTTTGAACATTTAATAGTTTAGTGTTTTGAGTCTAGAGTCGTTATATATTTATCCAATTGTCATGTTGCATTTGTGCTTAACCATAGATAATGAGATACATGGAAATAGACAGGTTTGGGGGTTATACTCCTTACTTATATACTTACATAGCCTATGCTTATGGTGGTTTTAGTGTTATCTTTGTGTGTGCAGGCAATGGAATCAAAGAGAAGGGATAACAGGCTAGCAATGCCTACCACGAGATGAGTCCATAGGACTAAGCTTGCACCACCAAGCTGCGACACAACATGCACCATAAACCATACCACAAGGCCACACCATCTTACGAATGCCAGATCTCAGGTCCAATCTCATACTTTTAAGCTTTTACTTCAAGTTGATATCTTTTATTTAGCTTAAGGGTGTGAATTGGTTGTTTTTGCCTAGTGATTATGATTTGTTGTTGTGATGTGATTAGTGGTGGATATTTAGGATCGTATATATGTGTGATTGTATATTTTTGTTTTTTGTTTTTAGTGTTTTATTTTAAAACCTTGTGAAATGCCATGTTTTGAAAATTTTGAGACAAAATGTGTCTTGAAAACTGTACTATTTGGTGAAGAAATAAATTATTTTGCCCATGTAGGGTTCACATTTTTTTTATACGATTCCAATGGTATAAAGAACGTAAAATTCTGGGTGGTGGTTTAAAAGTTATGAGTATTTCTTCGATCGAAGGTCATGTACGTGCCACGTTTTCAAAATTTTGCATGTGACCTGTTTTCAACGTCTATTTTCACACTTTTATAAATTGAATTTCAAAATGTTTTCTACATGCAAAGTGTTCATTTTCATGTCTATATTCTTGTTTCAACATTTGAGCAAGTGTTATGGAGTATCTTTGAAATTATGTATTGAAGAGCAGATGTTGTTTGAATTAAAAAATTGATAGGTTTCCTGAAATGTTGTCCTCCATATTTAGAGGCGGCTTTTGCATGGTATTTTTGTTATTTTGTTTCTGAAGTTGTGTTTTGTTACACATGTTGTATATATGTGTCGTTGTAGTATAGTGTTAGTGTTCTCGCCTTTTGCGCAGATGTGTATTTAGTTGTATATAAGTGTTAGTATGTTTGTGCCCTGATTTCCAAATCATAAACTCTTTGTCCATGTTCTTCAATTTTTCAACATTGAGGACAATGTCAAGTTTAGGTTTGGGGGTGTGGATACATATATATCATTTATGTGTTGTTAATATTATGTTTTTCTGTTTTTGCCCACATATGTGTCGTTTATGTGTTGTTAATATTATGTTTTTGTGTTTTTGTCAAAATTTTGGAAATTTTTGCGAATTGAGCCATCTTTGAACAAATTGTTTGAATGAGATATTTTGAGTTGTACCATTGAGGAGTTTTTCGCATGTGTTATTTGTTGAGTCTTGGCTAACTCTTGTCAGTCTAGGATTGCTTCGCATGATGTGAATTTAGTCCCTTTCTCTTAGTGTCTAAGTGGACGAGACTCCATACTCGATTGTTAAGATTAATAGCGAGATTACCCGTGAATTTTATGCCTTGCGTTTATTTTAAGGGTAAATTCTGTTTCTACTTTTAAACACTCTTTGAATATGTTTTTCATTGTGATCTCATTACGCATCATTAGCATTGTTTGCCATAGAACATTCATAAATGTGGATAAAATGTTGAATTTGTATTCTTATGATAGATGAACTTCTAGAAATGATGTTAGGACTTTGTTAGTACCCATAACCAAATTGCCTAAACACGTCTGTTTCCCTTTATGCATGATTCAATACAAATACAACCAAACACTTACCTAAACACATAAACCTATCACACAAGACCCTAATCCATAGACCTATACACTTAATCTTACATAGATACTAATCTTGTCAAGTTCTACTATGTAGAGAATTCAGTCGTTAAGCTCTAATTTCTGTAATAGCGTGTACTGAGGCATATTTTGTAACTTGTGCTTAAATAAAGGCTTTCAAAAATTAAGTGTTGAAAATTAAACACTTAAAGCCTTTAATCTTCAAAGCAATGGTTACTCCAATGAGAGTATCTAGATAGCACAAATCAAAGCTCAAAATTGTAGCCTAGACGCTTGTGTAAATGAGTAATCTAAAAGAAGCTTCGCGTTGAAAAATGTAATGAGAAACATCTTGGCATGATTAGTATCTTCATATACCATTCACCATAAATCAACTTGGCCAACACAAGTAGGAAAGAATCTAATTGATCTTTTAGGAAGTCTATTTCGGGAATACGAGTTTTTAATATGCTCTACCACGTTCGTGGCATTGAATTCCTTCATGAGATCAATTCACTTATAATGTGCTTTATTTCAAATACTCACATGCGTTACGTATTTGATTGCCATTTACATAACTTCAAAATCGCATGTGTTTGATAGAGAGTGTGCCTATGAGTCTGAGAGAAAAATATAGTGAAATCCAAAAAGGATTAGAGTCGAGGCGAATTACATCCGAAGCATTTGAGTATGTTGTATTTGATGATATGCCATTAAGAGTGTGAGATTTACATTGTGTGTTTCATTTAATTTGAATGACTTTAGGTTGTCCTCCACTCAGCAATTTTCACATGAGTTACTCCTCATATGCACAACTCTTTTGATATCTCATTTCATATGGCTTTCGCAAATTGTTTTTAATTGTATTTTTTAATTTTTAGTTTTGCGTTTGTGGGTATCGTAGCGATAAACCCTCAAGAGACTACACACCACCTACTAGGGACACCTAGGGGTTTAAAAGGCTTATGGCACGTGCTAACTGCCATCGTTTCTCCCACGACAATGTACTAATTAGTTTATGTTCATTTATGCTTTAGTGTTTTGTTTATTTGTTTTGTTTTGCTCGAAGACTAGCAAAAGATAGGTTTGGGGGCTTGATTGTGGCATAAAAGTACCTATTTTATGCCCATATTTCCTATTACTTTGTGTTAGTTTCTGGGGCAAAACCGAGTATTTAATGGTTTAACTAAGTGTTTCAAGTAAATAGGGAAGTTCAGGGGCATTGTTGTCATTTTGGACAAATCAGGGGCTAAAGTGCAATATTCGGGAAATTGTTGAAGATTCTGTGATGAAGGAGAAGATCAAGGGTGTAGATTGTGATTCGTCAGCCAAAGCAGGCGTCAGCGCCACATCAGCAAGTAGAACGATGTCGTTTTGGGCCCTTGCTGCGTCAGCGATGATGTCATCGTCATCAACCTCCAACCCACCCGCACGACCCGACCTAACAACCCGGTTGACTCGGTTCTGACCCAGCACTTATGTTCAATCGGTTTCCCTTGTATCCCATTTGTTTTAAATATCTTTATCAATACCTTACCCTTAGAACTTGATAATCTCTTGATTCACTTAGATACAAGTAACTTTTAAAATCATTTAGTACCACTACCGTTTGTTCCTCATGGGAACGATAACCCTGACTTATGTCCACTTTACTATATAATGATCCGTACACTTGTGAAGGGTTGTAGACTCGCACACTCTTCTCATTTATATTTGTGTGTACCATTAGTTTTTAGGGGTACGCTCGGAGTGCATCAAAATCTTGGATGGTAATTCTCTAAAATTACAATAATGCCTCTGAACTTCCCTATTTCTTGAAATACTTATTTAACCTCATTAAAACCCTGATTTTACCCAAGAAACAAAAACAAAACAATAGAAAATGGGGACCTAAAATAGGTATAAAATAATGCTATCAAATACCCCCAAACCTATCATTTGCTCGTCCTCGAGCAAAAGCGAAAACAAAACAAACTAACAAAAATAACAAATTAACAAAACTAAAAACTAATAAGACTCAAAAATACGAAACGACAAAAACAAAACAAACAGACAAACAAAAACTTTGTGAAAAACCAAACAAAATGAGATATAAAAAGAGTTGTACAAATGAGGACCAACGCATGTGAGAACCGCTGAGTGGAGGATAACCTAAAGTCACCCAATTGAATACAACACAAAATACAAATCCCACACTCTTAATAACTTAGAATAATAAACTACTCACTTGAGTGTTTTGGACGTAATTCGCCTCGACTCTAATCCTCACTAGATTTCACTAATATTTTCTCTCAGAGTCCTAGGCTCACTCTCTATCAAACACATGCGATTTGGAAGTTATGTAAATGGCAATCAAATATGTAACGCATGTGAATATTCGAAATAAAGCACATTTTCTATAAATTAATCTCATGAAGGAATTGAATGCCATGAACGTGGTAGAGCATATTTAGACTCATATTCCCGAAGTAGACTTCCTAAAAAATCAATTGGATTCTTCCCTAATATAATTAAGGCAAGGGTGATTTATGGTGATGGAATGGTGGGAAAGTATATGGGAAGTTAGCTACTAATCAAGCCAAGGTATTTATGCAATAAACTTTTCAATACTAAGCTTTTTATAAAACTTTAAACTTTACATTTCTTAAAAACTTAACTAAGCACATACATACAACTATAAACACAAAGTTCCACAAAATGAGATGCTTATTCTTAGCAATTCTCATCACAAAAAGGTGATTTGCTTCGTCTCAAATCTTCGTGATCTGCACATTACAAACCAAACTATTAAAAAGTTCACATATTCAATCACTAACATAAAGGGTTGGTCTCAACATCACATATCCAATCCCTTCTTGTTTTACCTAGAAAATCTCTTTTCTTTATATTCCAATTAGCTTACTCTTTTCCACCCATTGAAAATTAAAATGGGTTGGGCTATCCCCTAGCTTAGAATTGGGAATGCTTTTTCTAGGGCTTACATTTTTGAGCCCATTCTTTCTATTCAACTTGGCACAAAAAGGTTTTGAATGACCTTTCTTATGACAATAGCAACATTTAAGAATTTGTTTAGGAATCATAACTCTTGAGATTTCCTCCTTGGGTGCTTGTGTTGGATTTTCTTTCACTTGGATATTGCCTTTCTTCTTTTGTAGAGGTGAAGGCTAGCTATTGATTGAAATTGTACTAAGTTGCCTCACTAAGTTGCCTCACCTTGTCTAAATTTCGATTGAGAGGATGATCCACATCTTTTGTCTTGCCCTTCTTAGTAATGTTCAACTCTTCCTTGTCTCTCATGAGTTGATCTCTTTGCAAAGTTTCTTCTTTTATGTTAGATACCCGAATGGTGAATTCATCTACCAAATCATCTTGACCCTTCAAGGCCTCTTCTAACTTAATGGCAAGCTCAAAATTCATTGCTTTTACCGCTCTATTCTCCTTTTTGAGTTAAGTAATAATCTCTTCATAATCAGGCAACTCATGCTTGATGAGAGGTGTTTTCCTATCATCTGATGGGAATTTGGCAAGTCCCATATACTCCTCTAATTCAAGTTTAGGGTTGGACTCCTTTTCTTCGACTTGAATGCTAAAGCAATCAAGAGCTCCCATTGGGTGTTTCATTGATTCAAACACCTCAAACTCCACCGTTTCTCCTAGCATGGTCATGGATAGCTTCTCGTTATGGACGTCAATGATAGCCATAGAAGTTGCTATAAAGGGTCACCCAAGTAGCATCGGCATCTCTCTACCTTGACGTTATCATCCTCCATATCTAAAACTACAAAGTCCGCAGGAATAATCAATTTTCTGTCTTGCACCAACACATATTCTACTATGCCACATGGGTGTCTAACGGACTTGTCAGCTAGAATAAGCCTCCATTTTAGTTGGTTTGAGCCCCTCTAAACCCATCTCCATGTAAGCCGAGTACGGCATCAAATTGATAGATGCTCCAAGATCCAACATTGCCCTTTTCTTCTTTACTTCCCCAATCGAGATATCTATGATAAAGTGATGAGGTTGTTTTATGTTCTTCAAAACAATATTTATGTAATCATTTGAAAACCATGTTTTAACCACTTAGAATCCTCTTGGGATGTAATTTCTTAGCTAATGGTAAGCAAAGATTCATTCCATAGGGAAATGGAGTAACATGTTAGATTGATTGACTAATCTAATAAGCAATAAAATAAATCATTATAAATTGATAGTTGTGTTGTTTGATAAACCACCAAACATGCAAGTAAAATAAACATACAAAAGGTGATAGGACAAATAGAATACTCAAAAATCTTGATAAGAGAAATGGATGTAAACAATTAAGATAGATATTTGGGAATTGACGGAGTTGCAAATGGGTATGGGTAATGCTTTCTAAGCCACTTTAATGGACCAATATATTATAAGTGAAATTATACAAACGTAGTTAAATTGCTTAAAGCGTATCTAGAGGGGGGTGAAGAGGTTTTTAAACCTTCAATCCCTTGAAACAAACACACGACCCTCAAGATAGTTTTACATACAACACATAAAATAAACAATCATATATAAACAAGATAAGCATGTTACCATTTTAGTCACTGTCTATATAAGGCCAAGTATCAAGAAGATGAATGCCATCAAAATATAACTGCAAACAATACTTGTATTAATATTAACGTCCAATGTATTTACAAGTATCAATCTAAATACAACTCTATAAAAGAATCAATGAATAAAAGAATTGTATTTACACAAATGAATTATATTTACATAATATGATCAAAAGGATATTAATTGCAAATCACACTTTACAAAAATCTTGTTTCCAAATACATCACAAGTGAAGATTGTACTACAAGATTAAAACATACACATATACATATATAAAAGAGAGATAGAAAGAATTGCCATATGAGATTTTTTAACATGATAAAACCTCCAAGGAGGAAACATCCACGGGTTGAACTACAACCATTGGGTACTATATATATTGGATGATAGATTAGAAATTCCTCAATAATGACCAACCTATATCTACTTCCTATTAGAGTTCATGTCTACCCAATCCCTATTGGAAGATACAAAATCCCTAAATGATGCGGAGCCACCATATATTGGAGATCATACCAAACCAACAGTGTTGGAAAATTAGAAATTCCACAAGCGTGCATACACATCCATTGTACCACACTCTATTAGAGTTTATGTCTATCCAAACGCCCAGGCCTACCAATATTGTAGCCAACTCCCTATCCAAGGCACTCATGCCTCTAGAGAGCCTCCCTTTCATAGCTATCTGGACCTTCCTGATCTTAGCCATGACTTCTTGCTTGACTATCCAAGTCTTCCCGACTCTAGTCAAGACTTCTTGCTTGGTTATCCGGACACCTTGTCCTAACCAAGTCTTCCTTGCTTGACTATCCGTACATCTCACCCTAGTCAAGACTTTATGCCTTTTACAAGGACTTCCTAGTGTGATCATGTGAATGCAAATGATGCAAATAATCAATTCATCATAGAACATGTGATCAATACATTCCGTGGAACAACTAGACCTAAACATGTGAGAACACAAGTAACATAGTCTAGATGCAAAACATGAATTAAACTTAGAGCATGTGAAAACACCTAACAGAAATAGCTCCTAGTTTCATTCACACAAATAACACTTGAATAAATCATATACATGAAGCACATATTCAAGATGTTAGAAACATACACAAAAAAGCTAGAATCACAAAATGTATTCAATGAATTTTCTAGCCAAAGATTTAGAGCAGGGATATAATGATAAATCAATTAAATCCTAGAAAGCTCTAAAAACACATACACAAGCATTAATCCTAGATTTTATCAATCAAAGGATCAAAGCACATTTCAAGGATTATTAATCATAAAATGATTCAAACAAGTCACAAATAATCCTAGATATCAAACTAGGATATGATGGAATACATGCCAAGATAAACCAGAAACCTAACAATAAGTTAACCAATTGTTTTCTTAAGTGTGTTTAGGTCATAACTATATACCCTAAACATCTTCCCACCAAAATGCCTAACCAATTAAGGAAAGTGGGTCAAGGTGGGATTGGTTGGTAACAAATTTAGGTTTAGATTAGTGTGGTTGATATACCTTCCACTAATCTATCCTATTCACTAAGTTCCTAACCAATTAAGGGTGTCAATCCAAGATTGGCTTCACAATAATTTATCCCACACAAGAGTATGATCTACTAGTGATATACAATGCAAATTATATAATGAATAGGGTCTATATATTAAGTGAATAGAACACAAATAGGATCCAAATACAATAGCTTAAGAAAATACCCACAACCAAATGTTCCTCACATCTATCCCCTAGATAAAGGGTTTTGTTACACATAGTTACAATCAAATAGAGAGAAAGTGATAGATAAGGAAATCACGTTTGGGTCTCCTTGTTTAGTGCTTGATCCTTCCTCTCCTTAAAAGCTCCTAGTGCAAAGAGTGGTAGAAGAGGATGTGTCTAGATAGGTGGGTGTCTAATGGTGAGTGACAAAGGTATTGGAATGTAGAGAATAGGAAGAGAGGAATGATTGGGTGAGGTAATCAAGATTAAATGTTGAGGTTTTGGATGGAAAAGGTAGTTCAAGGTTAGAGAATGGAAGAGGTTGAATATGGGAAAAATGGAAGAGAATTTTATGTTAAAACTTAGTAAATTTCATGCTTGGAAGAAAGCTTGGATCCTTATTCAATTTGAAAGAGAAGAATATTTATAGTGGTCTTGGAATCGTACTAATAACTGCTTGAAAAGCTAATCTGGCAGGGTGTCACCATGGCAACATTGTGGCGGCAAGCAGTTATGCAATCTGAGATTCAATTGTCACCACCATTCTCATCTTTTTCGTTTTGGTGCAAAGAACGACATTGACGAATTTTGAGTGTTGTCGCCATTTGTTCTTCTATGTCGCCATTTGCTATCGAAGCAACATTTCGTGGCGACGCCATACTTGATTGATTTCCAGGAATTAAATCTCTATGTTGCCCTTTGGTCTTGGGGCGATACTTCATGGCGACATCTTTTGTTCTTTTATGTTGCCCTTTGTGCTGGGGCTACATAGTGTGGCGACACCACACTTGATTGATTTTTAGTGATTCATCTCTTTGTCGCCCTATGTTAATGGGTGACACCTTCAATGGGGGACAAGGCCCTGTTTCTCCACATTGTGAACATTTTGCACCAACTTCTACTTCTTCTTCACAAATGCCCTTGTGGCATGAATAATCCCGAAACACTTGATTAATAACATTAAAATACAGGGAAATGCCTGAGGATTAACAACATTAAAATACAGGGAAATGCCTGAGGATTAAGAATAAAGAGACGAGAATAATTGCCAAAATCATACCAATTTTGGTTCAATTATAAAGCTCCTCGGGTCTTCCATTTTTTCAAGCAATGTGTGTTGGATTGCCGCACTAACTTCCTTCAGTAATAAGATCCGCTCCTTGAATTCTTTGCTCCCTTCCTAGAGTTGAGCTCTTTAAAGAATTTGGCGTAAGCCGTCATGTTCTCTATTACCTCAAGGAGTGGAAAGCTCACATTGACCTTTGACAAAATGTCATAGATCTCCTTAAAAGCTTGGTTGATCTTTGTCTTCTCCAACCTTCCGGGAAAGGGAATCAGAGTCACATACCGATCCGGAAACTTAAGGATTCTATCTGTCTCTTTCAACATAGAATCTGGCTCATCATTTTCTTTGGGTCTTCACCCTTATCTCCTTCTCGAATGTCTTCTGAAATATTAACAGAAATATTATAACATTTAAGAGTTAGTGTATTTTCAAGAACCTTACCACTCTTTAGAGTTGCCATGACATTGGCTTATTTGGTGTGGCTTTGGAGTTTCCCCGATTCTTTTCTCTATTGAGCTTCAGTAAGAGATGCCACATCTCTCTCCATCATCCTAATCATCTCCTATATTTGGTCAATTTTGTGATGATTTGGACCAGTTGGGTTGTGGTGATGTTTCCTCCCATTATTGGCATTTTGCCAACGTTGATTGTTGTTGTTGTTATTGTTCTTGTTGTGCCATTATGGGGCAGGCATTGGATGAATGGCCTGCCCTTGATACCCTTGGTTTTGGTATCCATGGTTCTTTTTAGGGTTCAAAAAATTATCCGGGTTTGACCATGAAAGATTAGGATGCCTCTTCCACCCCAGATGATAGGTATTGGAATAAGGGTTATCCCATGGACTTTACCCTATCCTATTGGCCTCATCCCCTCTAACCATTCTTTGCCCTTGATTACCCTTGATACATATGTCCATTGGTTGCACCAAGGTGTTCGGAGATAACGTGCATTCCATATTTTCATAAGGTTTTGCATGTCTTTGGTGAGGGTATGTCCATCGGTCGTCTCTCTTGAGTTGGTTGCACCAAGGTGTTCGGAGATGACATGCATTCCATATTTTTCATAAGGTTTTGCATGTCTCTGGTGAGGGTAGCCACATTCTTGGCCATGTCTCTATCTATCCCACTCTCACTTCGTCCTCTCCTACTTCTTTGTTGGGAATTTTGCCCTAACATTTCAAACTTCTCATACACTCCCTCCGCAGTCAACTCTTTCATTGCACCCTTACAAGCATTATCAACTATTACTTGAGTAAGTTCCGTGAGTCCATCATAGAATGATTTTACTTTGTTAACTAAGGTGAACTCATGGTAAAGACATTGAGTAAGTAAAAACAATATGAAACGTTCCCAAGCCTCATGGAAGGGTTCCCCTTTCTTCTCTTGGAAGGTGGCTATGCTCCCTCTTATCTCCTTCGTTTTACTTGAAGGGAAAAACTTATCAAAGAATTTCCTCTCAACTTCGGGTCAAGTTCTGAGAGATCCGGGTGCTAATGCCAATAGCCACAATTTGATGTTATCCTTAAGGCAATAAGAGAAACACCTCATCCGTAATTGGTCCTCCGTGATACCTCCTAATGGTAAAGTTGTCATCACATTGTAATACTCATTCATAAATTGAAGGGCATCGTTATTATGTTTACCATGGAAGATTGAGAGAATGTTGAAATGCACCATTTTGAGCTCACAATTCCTTTGAGTTGTGTTCAACGATATGGCCGATGGTTGTGCATCCACGGTGGGTACTACGCAATCTTTCATAAACCATTGCACCGTGGATGGGTATGGTTCTTCCATAGTTTTGTTGTTGCCGGAAGTAGATGAACCACTTCCTAACTCAAAAAATATTGGTAGAATACCAATTTCCTTTCGTACCCTAGCAATTCGGTCGATAAACTCACTACTTGGAAACAACAGCCCTTGTAGTGATCTCCGACCTTGCATACAACTGATTTACACCTAAAATAAAAATAGGATTTTCAAGTAAGTTCAATGAACGAAATTTAAACTACAAGTAACAATTACACTATCAATTATAGTTCCGCTACAACTAAATTAGGTTCCCTGGCAGCAGCGCTAAGATTTTAACACACTCCGAGCGTACCTTTAAAAACTAACGGTACACACAAATATAAATGAGACGAGTGTGCGAGTCTACAACCCTCCGCAAGTGTACGGATCGTTATATAGTAAAGTGGACACAAGTAAAGGTTATCGTTCCCACGAGGAACAAACGTTAGTGGTACTAAATGATTTGAAAAGTTACTTATATCTAAGTGAATCAGGAGATTATCAAGTTCTAAAGGTTAAGGTATTGATAAAGATATTTAAAACAAATGAGATACAAGGGAAACCGATTGAACAAAAGTGTTAACTAAAATCATCCATCAATATAACTTTAAGCAATATTAATCAATCTAGTATGTGGCCCTAATTTAATTAGTCTTTGCAAAAGATAATCAACATCTAATCATCTTAAGATGTCAAAGGATGGTTAGAATAGATTACTTAATTCCATGAGGGCTAGTGAAATTAATGAACAAAGGCATGAACAATTAATAAACACTACAAAGAAAAGTGAAGGATTGTAGTTATGTTTGACCAAACACATTTATTTCTATCCAACCACTTAAAAGCATATTCAATTCTAACTTACAAGGAAACCTTGTATTAAATGTAATGATCATACATTGATTGCGCATACATAAACAAGATAGGATGAATATAAATAGCAAATTGATATAGATCAAAGTTAACAACTCATGAGCATCAATCCCTTACATCTCAAAGAATTTAGCTACACATCATTTTATCTACAACAAAAGATAAAGAAAGAGACAAAGTGATACAACCCATAAGCTTGGATGAAAGTCCTTGACTTTGATTACAAAACTTCTTCTTTAATCTCCTCCAAAAGAGTTTCAAAATCCAATCTAAAACTAATATACTATTTTTGTTCTACAGAGGTAAAAATATCTATTTTCTAAGTCTAAGTCTGAGGAAGATATTTAGGTTAATCTAGATATTATCTATATATAGTGGTTGTAAAAATCAAGTTGATTTCAGAGGTGGCCGCCTTTTACGAGCGAGATCTGCGAGAATGAACTTCGAGCGTTCACTCTGCAAATAATCGAAATAAACTACCTAATGTAAACAATCACCTTATAACTAAATCAACACAAATAAATTCAACTAACTACAAAGCATGTAAATGAGGGCTCAACTAAACTAATACATCAACTAATTATATATATAGATAATCACACCAAAATTCCCAACAACAAGTTTAATAACACATATAAAATCAAACTAAAGGAAATAGGAGAGATAAAAGAGACAACCCATATTTCTTAGTGAAGTCTTCATGATAGCTCAAGCTCAACTTCTCCTTACTTTCCAAAGCTCAAGATCAACATGTAAATATGGTGTTGTGTGGTGAAAATGGTGGGAAAGTGAGGATTTGTGTTGGATGTGAGGGAGATTTATTCTAAAAACTATCCGTGGATTCTTAGATCTAATAACTAATATATGTGTATTCATTTAAGACAACAAAGTGGGATATATATATAGTGTGGGAAATTAGGGATTGAAGTGGGTGTGAATGGATGAAAATACCCTTGCTAAAAATGGGAATTTTACTGGTTCGTAAACGAAATATGCGAGTTCGGTCTGGTAGATTTAAGTCGTAGAGAGCTCTAGGGGAGATCTGTGAGTTGGTGATGCGCGAATGAACCAGCAAATGAAGCTTGAAGCTTTGGTCTTCAATGGTTGAAAGGTGGCAAGCTGATGAGAGAGGAAAAGGCGATTTGGACGTTGAAAAGGTTTGCATTTTGACTAGAAGGAGGTACGCCGGCGATCTGGTTGGAGAATCATTGAAAAAATCACTAGAAATGAGCTAGAAAGTGTCGGGTTCAGATCGGGCTTGAACCTAGTCTGCCCGCGGGTCGGGTCGGGTCGGGTCGACTAGAGGTTGAAGAAGATGATGATGTCATCGTGACGTCATGCTGATGCGCGCAACGCCCAAAATGCCCATATAACCATAGGCATTAAGCCTTGATTCATCAAAAACCACTCTTAGATCTAGGCAAAAATATATATGCTCAACGCTATATGCAATTAAAACATGCGCAAATACGAAAGTATAAATACGCATACTAAGTTAGTTATCTGCTAAAACAAAAATTTTAAATTGCAAGTACTATGCAAAAACTAAAAGTAAGCTAATATGTGAAAAATAATAAAAACTATAAAAAAGTCCATTGGAAGAAAATTAATCTGAATCTGTCTCGGAATCTGTCGCATCTAGGTTCGAAGATTCGGAAAGCCTCACAACCCGTAAAGGTGTGGGGTATGGGATCAAAGCTATGGGTGAGTAAGGAGACATGTTCTGAAACTCAGTAGCTGGATCAAATTGCTCACTATGACCTGGCCCATAAGTTGGTGAAGGGGTAGATGTATCTAGGTCTGCATCTGAGTCTACATCAAGATCGGCTATACGGTCAGCTACGAATAACGAAGGACCCTCTGCTCTAGTTCGCTTCCCAGGATAATAATGGATCCTCTTGGTATAAGTGTCGCCACTACCAAAACTGTCTCTGAAAGCTCTGAATTCGAAGGTCTACTCTCTGACCATTGAGGTCAGAGTTACCCTTCAATCTGGAATCGGCTCAAACAATCTCATAGATGTTGTAGTCCTCCTAGGCAGTGGAATATCCGTGCTAGCACCTGGCTCTCCTCCTATATCAAATCCCTACATCTTAGCCGATGCGCTTA
This sequence comes from Acer negundo, assembly GCA_035582765.1. NCBI lineage: Eukaryota > Viridiplantae > Streptophyta > Magnoliopsida > Sapindales > Sapindaceae > Acer > Acer negundo. Next base: position 4,347,299 of record CM069240.1, on the reverse strand, counting down.
CTGTAACTTTCTTTTCTGCCCTACTCTCTCTAACTCTAACTTCGGGATCCCTCTAAGGATGACTACCTCATTGTAAGCCTTTATGCCAACAATCCCTCCATCCTTCATCTTTTCATAAGGATCAAACCTTACCCCTGCCCTCTCACAAAAGTAGGTGATCAAACATGGGAAACACATACTTGGCACATTCGTCTTTCCTGCTTCGGCAATCCTCTTGATTACCACTATGCCAACATCAAATGGGAGGCACATCTTTATAAGGTAGAGGAGCATTGATGGGCCTAGAGTGACAGTGTGCCTAAGATGTGAAGGGAAGAGCGAATAGCTGAAGAAAGTGTGCCAAAATGCACTCTTGAAGTCCAGCTGCCCTTGCACAAACAAATTTGACGTGTTCCAAGTGTTCCTATCTCTACCTTGAAGTACATTGGAGAGCGAATAGCTGGTAAACCTCATTAGGCTCATAGCCATCTTCCCACTGAGGGCAGCTCTTGGACTCCAATATCTCATTGATGTCCAAGACATTGAAGCTCACGTTCTTGCCTTTGACTCTCATTGGACTTCCAGCTAAAAACTCGTGACTCTTCATGGCTGCGTAAAACTCATGCACCACTGTCAAATTGCATGGGTTCCTAATGGTGCAATAAGTGGTCCACTCTCTACATTGCACCTCCTCAATGAAACTTGTCTCCGTAAAGTCACTGAAATGCAGCCTTCTCTCAATCACCATGCTCCTTCACTTGTTGACCTTAAGTCTCTTGTCATACTACAAATGCCATGAGGATGCCCTAGGTACTAGGTCTTTTCCTTTCCTATGCCTTGCTTCCGTTGGATCATCAATTGGTGTGGATTGTGGGGCACTATGTGGACGCGTTGTTCGAGCCATACCTAAAAATAACAACTCTATTCAAAGTTAGAAACCCACAAGCTTGACCACAAAGCAAACAAATTACTATGCTCAATTTATCCCACATATTTCAAGAACAAAAGACTAAAATGGCATCACTAATCATAATATACAACTTGCCCTTTTAAACTTGTTAAATTAAACATCACAACACCCTTAATCTTACTTGTCTATTCAATAGTTCCACCTACAAATTTGGTTTCACAAAACTGAATCACAACTAATTACCACATGTTTTAGTTTGAATTTTCAAACAAATAATATAAAATAGTATCAAGCATGGCATAATTGTTACACAAAAGTCATATGAAGTAGTTATGAAGTCATTGATCATATATATAAACAAGTTCAAACTCAATTTCTCTCAATATTTTTGAAATTTTTGAATTCCAAACTTGTAAACACTTCAATCTTTCATTATTCAATCTCATTTGAGTGTTAAGAACAATTTCCAATCATTAGAAACAACATGCAAGAGTTGATTTGAACTTTGGGATTCAAATCCCTAATAGTTCCGAAAATCCCCAAATTGGGATTTTGGGACTCAAGCATCAAATTTGAAGAACAAACATGCAAATATGGAATATAAACCAGTAATTTGACATACCCAACATCAATAAACAAAACCCCCATCATATAATCCACATGCAAAACCCTAACCCTAACCCAAATGAATCGGTCGAGAGAGAGAGAGAGAGAAGTGCAGATTTTTGACAAATTAAAATGAAATCAGTAGTTTAATTGGTGATTCGTACCTGTTTGATGATTAATCAGAGTGAAATTGAGTGGATTGAGTGCTTGATTTAGTGAAAAATTAAAAAATTTCTCAGAAAAGACAAAAGGAGAACAGTTAGGGTTTTTCTCTAAGTGACGTTTTGCTTTTATACTCATGAAATCCCGCTGGATCTGCGAGTTATTACTCACAGATTTTGGTTCTAAGTTGCAAATTTTAGGGTTTATGTTCTGGGCAATGCTGTGAGTTATGAACTGTGAGTATGTACTCACAGCGTGACTTCGTAGAAAGTTCCTCAGCTAACACTACGACTTTAGCCTTCTATGGATGAGAGAATGTACTCGCAATATCCTCTCGCAAATGTGTCCTTAGGCGACACTGCGAATTAATTTTTCTATGGGCTGTGAGATTGTACTCATAGTCAGTTCTCATAGACGTGTCCTTAGAGGACACTGCGAATTAAATTTCTAATTTGACTAAATTTGTCTCGCAGAATGATCTAGCAGAAATATCTCAACAGAGATTATGAGATACAACTGCGAGTATGTACTCACAGCATCAACTCGCAGATCCCTCTGCTGGTCTTAACAACCTAAAAACTTATGGCAATTAGGTTTTTCATGTTACAAAATGACTAGCGACTGATTTCTTTCATAAATACTTAACTAAGAAAACTAATATGCCAAGAAGTTTGAACCCCCAAACCTATCTAATTCGAGGCCTTTGTCAAGATATGAACTACTAAACAAGGCATAATTTGAGATAGATAAAGTGCCTTAAACTCAAGATACTATCTTAAAAATTTAACTAAGCACATACATACAACTATAAACATAAATTTCCACAAAATGAGATGCTACTTCTTAGCAATTCTCATCATAAGTCCAAGTAAGTATACTCTCTAGAGGCATGCGATGTGTCTCAGTTAGAGAGTAGGCAAGTGTTTCTCTAGTGGGAATAGATAGGAGGGATATCTAACTGATAGTGATACATGAGAGTTGGTCATTTTTTCGGGTGTACTCTTATTTAACTAGTTAAAAATATTTTGCCGGTGGTTGTGGATCCAACCCGTGGATGTTTCCTCTTTGGAGGTTTATCACATAAAAGATATCATGTGTCAAGTTTCAATTTCCTTATCTCTTTGATGTTTGTTTGCTTGTATCAAATCTATCTTGGATAAATTGTCATTGATTACATTCTTGTAAAACAAGATCTTTGATTGACTTTGTATCTCTATTATGTACTTGAACATTTGAGACATTTATAATGAATACAAGTACTTGTTGATTTATGTATTTTTGGTATAACCTCCTCATGCAAATTATAGGTTATGTTTGACCTATCAATTGAATATGATTATCAATAGTCATGCATGCTTGTTTGTGTTTATTGAGCTGTGATATAAGCAATCTAGAGGGACAAACTTTTCTTTTTTTCAAGGGATTGAAAAAGGCTTTAAAACCTATTCAACCTTTAGGTTAGCTTAAAGCAATTTAACCGTGATTGTATTTACATCCTTCTTCCGTAAAGGATGGAAGGAAGAATATAATTGTTCATTAAAGAATCAACGGTACTTAAAGGAAAATGTAAGTTCCTCATATTTTTATTGGCTTATTTTCATTGACAAACCACATTTTGGGATGTCTATGTAATGGGTAGCTTAGGTTCTCGTTGACAAGCTTCCAAGTAGCCCGGGGACTTCAAGAACAAGAGCTAAAGGTAAATCACTTGACTTGCCTCTTGAAGAGATTAATTGCACATACACACTTCTTCATTCATGTTTTATTAATCTTGCATTTGTGCTTCATTTATTATATGTGTGCATTCTTCACATCACACTTGCACTTCATGTTAATCTTAAGTATAGTGTAATTCGTTTCTGTTTGTGTGATCAAAAACGTCCGCGCTTGCACGATGGTGTGCACCTCTTAGTTTGATGGTTGGCCACTTGAAAAAGCCTCATTCTTCTCTTGGATAAGTGTTTGATTTGGTTTGGGTGTTTGGAGTGAAGTGTCTAGTTTCAAAAGATTGGATTTCAATGTTTCAAATATTCTCAAAACTGACATTTGCATGGTCTTGTGACTATAGTGTTTTATACAAAGTTTCAAAATGAGTTTATAAAATTTTTTGTACAAACTAGACACCCATACCTTTCCAACAGTATGTTATTCGTAATATTTCATTACTGTTTGGATTGGTTTTGATATTTCCAAAATGACCACTAAAACTGGGCATCTCTACTGTTTTCCAAATCTGACCTTTGGCCACTATAATGACCATAACTTTTTCTACAGACATCAAAATCTCATTTTATAAAATAGTGTAAAAAGTAGATATCCAAACCTTTCCAATGGTTTATCATACAAAAGGTTTCGATTTCATTTGGCCATGTTATGGGGCCCTTGAATCTCGAGTTGATGTGCTGATTTATCGGTGCATGGGTGACTGTGTGGGTAGTATACCAATGCAATGGACCAGCACACTGCTCCACCCCTGTTTCATAATTTGACCACATCTCACTCATTTGGAGTTTGATTTGGCTCATTTTTGAAGGGCAATTCACAAATATTATAGGGCTATCATCTAAGCACTATAAATGCATCTCTTTCTCTCATTTGTATTCAAGGAACAAAAACTACAAAACCCTAGAGAGAGATTAAGAATTCCCTAGTGAGAGAAAGCACCAAGATTGCTTCTTTAACTCTCCTAAATCATTTCCATGTGCATAAATCATAATCTAAGCATCATCTAGGATGTGCTCTAGCATTGGTCTTCTTCAACACACATGACTTGGTAAGTTGAACATCATCTCATCCTTTTTTGTGTTCTTACTTAGTAAGAAATCTCATTTACGACTTGTTAGCATCTGGATTAAGATTTATTTAAAAGTTGAGATATTTGTGTTGATTGATTGGGTTGTTGCTTTGTGATAGCTAGGATTTCAAGTTTATATAATATCAAGCTAATTTATCTCATTGTTTGATTGAGATTGATTGTGATAGCTATTGTATCTAGGATTGGTCATCCTTTACTTAACTAAGTTGTATGACATGACATATAGCAATATGATATCATGGATTGATTTTATTGACATCATTTAATCCTAGATAAGCATTTAGTGTTGTTTAGCATTAATTGCATTTTGAATATCATTGCATATTCATATAGGTCATTAATCTCTTCGTGAGAAGTAAGTCTTGTCAATAAGTTGCTTAGTGCACAAGCAATTGGTCAAGTGCCACTATAAAAGGCTTACGGGTAGAGTAGGAGGTGCTCACGCCAAGAGTAGTAATCAGGGGATATCAATAGGGATTGAACCAAGAGTGGTAAGTTGTAGTGTCCATGGCCTGAGATTGTCTATGGTGAGAGCCTGTGTATCGCTTGAGGGTTTAACCTTTTATTTATATAATGGATTTTGGTGACCATGTGTGGATAGCATAATAGCTCATGGTTTTTCCTTGTTGAAGGTTTCCATATAAAAATCAAGTGTTCTTTAATTTCTGAACTTTATACTTGATTTTATTGTTTGTTGAATTGGGTTTATAATTGAATATTGACTAATCGAAATTTTTTGATAATAATCGGATTAACAACACATTCACCCCCCTCTAGGTTGTTTTAGACTCACGCGTAATATTTGTTTCAATTGGTATCAGAGCAGGTTTCTAGACATACGTAGGAGATCCTTGCCACTTTCGTGTGTCTTGCATTTCTATGCATTTTTGTTCTTTGCATTCACTTGCATTCATTCATTCATTTCACTAAACACCAAGTGTGAGAGTGAAACACTTAGAGAGGGAATTTTCGGAGAGAGGATTGATTGCCTCTCCGTTGATGTTAAGGATGCTCCAACCCTTAGTGGTTCTTTAAGAACTCACTCCAACATCTTTGCTTCTACTTCATATAGTGACTCCGATAAAGAGATTGCCCTCACAACATTGAAGTTTAGAAGATTTGTGTCCTTGAAAAAGAAAGACGAAGAAATCAAGAAGTTGAAGAAAGAAAACTTTCAACTAAGGACCAAGATAGATGACTCCTTGAAGACGGACTTGATTAAATTGTCCAAGTACAAAATGGAGATTGAAGATTTCCTTCAACGGATGAAGGCAATGAAGGATGAACTTGCCAACAAAGACATCTCCTTGAAGATTACCAAGGAGAAAGAGATGAGGTATCTTGAAGACTTAAAGATGGCTAAGATCAAGCAATCTCAAGCTTAAAGCAAAAGCAAAGCATTACCTACTCAACATCCTAGGGGGAAGATTGATCTTGGAGAGTCATCCAAGAATGGCCAAATAAAGATGCCAACAAAGGGTGAAGCTCAATCTCAACATCCAAGAGCTCCACACCCAAGCGTTGCTCAACCTAGGTATAACCAACCAAGGAAGCAACATAACCCGGTTCAACAACAAAGATGGAGGGAACCATTTCAACACCAAAGGCGACATCAAATGCATGACAAGTCCCCAATGACCTTCTAAGGATATGGTATGACTCCTTATTTTATACCTACTTGTCATTATTGTAGTGTTGATGGGCTTATTAGGCCAAAGTACTTTAACCTCATAAAGAGATGTAGAATAGAGAGCATAAGAGAAAAATGGTTGAACCGTAGGGTCAATTTGTATAATCCTAGGAAACCTAGAAAATTGAAGATTTTGACCACTAAGAATAAAAAAGTGGAATCTAGGTGGGTTAGGAAAAATGAACCCAATTGTCTTTGTGCTCATATGTCACCCATAGATGCTACTAGGTCTAACGGACTTGTTATGTCTATAGGGATTTGTCCCTCGCCCAGATACGATAGGGTGATTGACCCCATAAGGGGAACTCAAGCAAAGAGAGCAATTTTGCATACTTGTCACATGCAAATTTTTAATAAACATTATGCTTCTTTATTAATTGCTTGAGTAGCTTGATTGTACATATGCTTATATGTTTTTCTGTTCAATAAGTGTGAACTATTGCTTTGATTGCAATCCATGTCATATTTATGTTCAAACATGCATTTTTGGACTAGGAGATTAACTTTGGAAGTACTCTTTGAATGACCTATAATTATCTCCATGACATGCTGATTCTTTCAAATGACATGCTTAAAATGAAAAGCAAGAATTAAAATGACATGCTTAAAAAATGAAAAGCATGAATTGTTGATTGCAATTGTTAAATGCAAAATTTTGTGTGAAAATCAATAATAAGACTTGTTAACCGAAATTTACCAGCGAGGTGAAATTACAATTAACTACTTTAATGGACCACGATCAGAATTTACCACAGTCGGAGAGGTATGACGTAGTTTGATACCTATGATTTCCAGTAAGTGTAACTCAATATAATGATAGTTAAAACAGTAGGACAATCAGTTGTATTATATCATATACGAGAGGAATATAATGAGTTTCTTTGCGTAAAGTAAATACAATGTTGAACAATACTCTCCACCGGTTACTGTAGGCGAAGTCTAACACAATTGGTGATGGAGATCTCATATATGTCGATAAGTAGAAAAAAGGTTGTGAGTTTAGGGTTTCGAAAATTTGATCCTTTCACAGTCGAGTATAATGTCATATATAGGTCCTGTTTCTTGCCATGCACTCCTATAACTTTGGTCTAGGGTTTCAGCATTTATGGGACTTTTCTTGGCGATGAACGAGAATATGGCTTGAAATCCAATCCCTAAAATCAAGTAATTCTCTCTTGGGTGGATTTTGGCACACTCTGCTTTTAAATAGGACTTTTATGTGGCAGGAATGAGTTCTTCTCTTCAATAATAAATACGTCGGCGTTTTAGTGTTCTTCTATGAAGCTTAAACGTTGGTCTTCTAGATACGTTGGTCTTACCTTGACAGCATCCTTATCCGGTACTTTTGCTGTTTGGCGAGTTAGTTCCTTGTGGTATCAGGGTATCCAGACACTCTTTTCCTTGCTTTATCCTGATTTCTAATGGTCTCTTGGTCACCTGGGTTCTGGGGTATCGATTGACATTTTGACGGGTACCGAGGTGACATAGTGGCGAGGTACCCAATCTACGTTGAAAAGGGGTACTTGGACAGTGTAGCTGGATTTCCAAGATATCCTTCTGTTATCTTGGAATCTTCATGTTTATGCTTTTGATTTGGTTTTCCTAGGCACATATTCTGATATACTGGTCTTGATTTTCTTCAAGAGGTAGCCGGATGTTGCCTGCTAAAGACTTTCCTCTTCGATCTTGGGTGGAAAATTCTACTTTGGCCCTTGGCCATTTTTTGCGGTTAGCAGAAGTCCACCCTTTCTTGAACACCACTATCTAGCTCGGGGTTTGAGTTTGGATTCTTAATTTTGCTTGAAGGATTTAACATCCCGCTTGGTTTGCGTAAACTGACTTGCTGGATTCCAGTATCAGAGAGGAAATCTTTCTTGGATATGCTAGTGTAAAATGCTCCACCCATGTGTCGAATGAGGATTGCTTGGTAAGTAACGAGTCATTTTTAGCGCTATTTTCTTGAAACCATTTCTTGCACGTTCCCGGTAATTAATTGCAGTTTTTCTCTTCTGTTCTAATAACCGCCCATTAAACGTCTATAAATATCTATCTTTCATCCCCAACTCATTCACGCCCACCTGAATCAAGAAATCAAGAATTTGCTTTGCTTTTCCTCGATTGTACACTCTCTCTAGATTATCTTCTTCTCTTCTTCTTCATAATGGCATCCTCGCAAAACCCTAACCCCACTTCACCACAATCTTCTGACAGTCTCGACGCTCTTTTCGAGTTTGCCAAGATTGAATCGGGCAACAACCCTATGTCGCTTAAGAGGAAGAGGGAACTAGTTGAAGAGGTCGTAGAAAATACCGTTTTCTCTCTGCATCGTCGATCAAATCAGAACCCTCGTATCGAGTCAGGTTTTCAGAATAAGCCTTTGGATCCGTCCATATCATTGACGAGGAAGAGGAGGATGAAAACATGGGTCGGGAGAGTTCTTCTTTCGTCATGAGTGGGATTCTTGATCCCTCTTTCAATTATAATCTCATTACTGACTCTGTCTATTCTTTTGAGGACTTGTCGCGCTTGAGAAGGGACTACCAGATCCCAGATAGTATATCTTTTAGCTAACTTCACTGGGACCACGAGGTTTATAACCCTTCTGACGGTACACTTCTCATTCATGCAGCGGCATTTGAGTGTAGGGTTAGTCTCCCTCTTTACCCCACCTTTTGAAGAGCGCTCGTGGCTCTCAAGTTGGCTCCTTCATAGATCTCGCCAGGGTTTTGGAAGCATCTAACAGGGTTCCTGGCACTCTGGAAGGAGCAATGTGAGTGGGACAACTTGGAGAGGTAGCCAGGTTTTGAGGAAATTAGATACGTCTTCCAAGTTGTAAACATGGCACCTAGTCCAAAAGGTCAGTTCTATCTGAGGGCGTCTAATTCCATGAAGTTCATAGTACTCGGGGCCAGTGTTAAATTCAATAAGAGCTAGAAAGATGAATGGATCATGGTAGGAGGGGACTGGGGCCACTCTGTATTTATCAAAAGGACCGAGCATCCGGTTCCTATCCATATCGTAAGGCGGGATAAGTGGGATAAATGGAATATTTCCTCTAAGTCCCTGGGCATCCTTCAAATGATTATGGTCAGTGAGAAAGCAAACACGTAGTACCCCGACAACGATCCTTTCAAGTGCACCAGGTTGGAGCGATACCTCAGGATTTCTATTGCAAGTCTCGGTATGTGGTTTTCTTTCGTTATTCCTTTCTTTCTTTCTTCCTTTCTCCTTTGTTTGATTCTTATTTTTTGCTCTGACAGTGTCTGCCACTCCTCTTCCTCCTTTCCTTCCTGCTCTTACAGGGCCAGGGTTTCAAACCCTTACTCCCGGTAAATCTCCAGCTCTTTCTCCTGTCGACTCTTCTCATCTCTCTCTTAGTATCGGTACTAATACTGGTGCTGGTGCTTGATTTGATTTGCATACAGCTACCCCTCTTTTAACTTCAAAGGGGTCGCATTTGCCCCTTCCTATCCTGTTGCCCGATCTAGTTCCTGAGCGCCCTTTTATAAAGGCCATGCTATTAAAAGGTGCCAAGGCTCGAGGATCTTATGTTCAGGCCAAAAAGCGGGCTCAAACTGCTCCTGCTACTAAGTCCCTACCAGCGGCCTCTCCATCCATTCTCCCTCCTCATATCGAATCTACCCAGCAGCGATCTATGGTGAAGAAGGAGAAAGATTTTACGGTTGTGGCGACTCCTGCTAGCCAGCCATCTAGATCGGGGTCGAAGGATAGCAGCTAGCGAGAGCTGATATCCCACTTTGTTGTGGCTTGTTCCGGGGTTAGCCTCAATGCTATGGTCACCATGCTTGGGGTCCTTCTTGTCACAAGAGGAGCTTCTTTGCTTGTTGAGGTATGTTTCTAGACTTTTTTCCTTACTTAACTGATTTCTAGAAGGCTCTCACTTCTCTTTTCTCTTTGCTGGCTTTTAAATTTAATTTGGCTATGGGGTAGCAGCTGAAAACCTTATAGAAGGCCAATATTACGGCCCGTACTGAGCTGGAGGAAGCTAGAAGGGACCTATCTCAGTCTAAAGTGGATATAGGCGCCTTGTCCCGTTCTACAGTTGAGTCTGAGCAGGGTAGGCAGGATGCATTGGTGAACCTGGAAAGGATGAAGTGCGTTTTTGATTCAGAGACTATCAAGTCCACCCACCGTCGGGCTTAAAGGGAGGAATTGGCCAAGGAGAAGGCCATGCTTACCGAGGAAAATCACCTCATGTGGGATGCTGTGCCAGCTCTGAAAGCCTAAGCGGATGAGTCTTATGAATAGGGGATACTTCACTGCCTCTTCTAAGGTGGTCCAAGCCCTCCCTACTGACTTTGATTTTCAAGGTACAATTGGGTGAGACCGAGACGTAATTCTAGCCAAGCTCATCGAATATTCTGATGATGATCCAGCCCCGGTAAACAATGCTCCCACCATGGATCCCTCTTTACAGCCAGAGATTACCGCGCCAGCTACTGACCCCGTAGAAGAAGATATGGAGACACAGGATCCTCTTGCTACTCAAGTCAACCAGATGCAGGATATTGTGTTGCCTAGTGAGGTTGTGCCTATGGTGGAGGTAGATGTTTTAGCTAAAGCTGATGTAACAGTAGCATGAGAGGTTCAAACTGACTCCGGGGGAAATGTAGCTGGAGGAACAAATGTAATCTGTCAATGAGAGGAGGCAGGGAAGAAAAAAGACGATTCATGACTTTTTTTTTTCTTAGTTTAATCAAGCATTCTTTGTAGCCCGTAAACGGGGGTTGGGCTCCCTGTTTGATCAATTAAAGGAACTTATTTATAGGAACTTCTTTATAAGGGACCTTGGTTTGAGGGGTGATCCTAGTAAGTTATCAAGATCTGGCTTCCTTTTTATGAAGTCAAGGTACTTAGACATTACGAATTAAGAACCCAAGTAGCTAGTCCACTATGATTAGCAAATTGAGATACCCGGTGCCCTTTGTCCATAAATCCTTGTTTAGGTGGTCCCAACTTTCTAGAAGGATGTTCCTCTTGGTACACCTGCTTTTAATGCACCGATTCACGAGTTGAGTTATGATTGGTTAGCTTACTTGAATGGATTCGTTTTTGGCACATCTCCTCAAAACCATCACCCTTGTGTTCCTGATCATTATTACTTTATACCGGCACTCACCTATTTTTCCCTATAAATACCCTGTCTCTCTTCAATATCTTTCATTCCGTAAAAATTATAAAAGGAGAAGCAAGGTTATCTTGAGCTTTCTCCTTTGATGGCGAATCCATCAATTTCTACTGTCAGTCTCGGTGCTTCTCTGGATATGGAAAAGGTTGATTCCGATGATGATTCACAGTCGAACGTAAAGAAGAAAGAAAATGGCAACAGTGATTCATGGTTAAGGTACATCGTGATCTGGCCTTCTCGTTCTAGTAGGGAACTTTGTATCTAGCTGGGTTTTCGTAACAAGACCTGGAGTCTTGTCCGACATTACCGGGTAAAGCCGGGATACTATCCCCTTTCCATATTTCTGAAGATTTCCCGGGTTGGCGAATTCGCAGTCATCAAGGTTAAGGGTGCCATTCACAAGGGTACCCATGGACACATTGGTCGCGTATGGAATGTCTCCAAGCACACTATCGATGTTGAAGTCAACAAACAGGTTGGTAACTAGATGATTAGAAAAAAGATCCCGGGGTGTGTGGAGCACATTCAGCCTTCAAGATGCATTGAGGATTCGAAGTTGAAGAAAAGAGATGATGGACTCAAGGCTGAAGCAAAGGCAAGAGGCCCTTTTGGCGGGATTTTCATTGATACCATTCCAAAGGAATCGAAGAGGCTGATGTAGTCGGCCTGAATCTCGAAGGCCATAGAGGGGGAGAATGCAAGATTTCGCTTGATTTTTCTGTTTTATTTTTATCCACATCTCGTAACCTGATTACGGGGTTTAGGCACCCTGATTGATCAAATAGATGTTTCTTTTTTGCAAATGTACTGTCTTTTCATTTTGCTAGGTCGTGGTAGAACCTTTCAAAACAATATTTCAGATGTAAACTTACTTGGAGTACTAGCAATTCTTTATATGTGCTTGCTTCTAGTATGCTTGGTAGAACCTAACTTATGCCTACTAAATAACTCATTGAGGGATTGATCCGATCCAAGGCATCAAGAGTGCTTTATGTCTCTCCTAGTTTTTAAGATGGCTCAGTTGTGGCGGAAGGTTCAAGATCAATGTAAGAGAAGAACTGACTTCTTTTATTGAATTTTCAAACTCATACAAAGAAAAGCTCGGGGTACACATTTGATGTCGTACCAGCCAAAAACAAAAGAAAACAACTATTCCTACTAACCGCTAAGGGTAAAACCTTTTGAGGTGATAAACATTCCAGGTGTGGTCAACCGGGTAACCGTCCATGTTTTCTAATTTGTAAGCTCATCTACGGACTACCATCTTGATCAAGTAAGGACCTTCCCAATTGGGGGCTAAGACCCCGTCTGATCTATTTCGAGTATTGTGAGTTACTTTTCTAAGAACCAAGTCTCCCTCTTTTAAACTTTGAGCCTTTACTTTCTTGTTAAAGTACCGAGCTATCTTGCTCTGGTAGGCCGCTATCCTCTGTGCAACCTTATCTTGCTTCTCCTCGAGATGGTCTAAGTTAGCTCTCAACTTCGCCTCATTATCTTTAGGTTTATAGTGGTGGACCCTAAAAGATGTCTGTTTGTGCTCAATGGGTAGGACTGCTCTATCCCAAAAGCTAGTGAGTAAGGGGTTTCCCCAGTTGCAGTCATTTTGGTTGTCTGATATGCATAATGCACGTTGGGAAGTTCCTAAGCCCACTTCCCTTTCTTCTGTTGGAGTTTTTTCTTCAAGTGTTTCTTGATGGTCTTATTGATAGCCTCCACCAATCCATTGGTCTGAGGATGGGCTACCGATGCAAAATGGAGGTTGATTTTCCTTTCCTCGCAAAACTGTCGAAACTTGGCATTGTCGAATTGTTTGCCCAGATCAGTTATTATGGCCATCATGGTACCGAATCGACATCAAATGGTTACTTTAACGAAGCTGGTGGTGTTTGACTCAGTTATCTGGGTAAGGGATTCTGCCTCCACCCACCGGGTAAAGTAGTCCATTGCAACCACATCATGCTTGGCTTGACTTGACTTGGAGCAGTCAAGAGTGGCCTGATCGGACTATTTTATACCTATTTGAGATCCCCCAATTCCGATCATTTGTCTCGTTTTCAAGCATATTTTTGTATGTAATGTTTTGTTTGAGCCATGTGTAGGTACATATTCCCTACAATAAGGTTTTGAGCTTAAAGATTAGTTTGGGAGGCAAAATGAGCCAAAATGAGCCAAAATGAGCTGAAATTGGACATGCTCGTGCAGAACACTCAACTTTGGAAGGTCATATCTTCCTCCTTAAATCGAACCATGATGATATCTTTATATATTCGGAAAGCCCTGGAAGTCTAGTTTCCAGAATATTTTACGGATTGCGATTCCAAATTTTCTATAGAAGGTTATACCCATTTCCGTAACGGTGCACGATGTTGAAACGTTGAAATGCTGTCAGGTCAAAATGGCTACTTCAATCGGTGGCCAGCCGTCGATTGAAACCACCGATTGCCTCCAGAGAGTCATTTTTTGCCCGAAAATTGAAGAGAAATCTTGTTCCTTCACCCATCTTTCAGCCCTAACCTCCAAACACTAAATAAACACCATTTTGACTCTTCTCTCAACAGAATCCACACCCCACACATTTCCTTCTTCATCTTCTTCACCTAAAAAGAGAGAGAGTAGCTTCCAAGAGCATCCATGGAGGTTTTTCCTCCATTGATGCTCCCCATTTCACCTTTTACCCATCATCCACCCATTTAGGAGTGGCGCCGCTGCTAAGGAGGCGTATTCGTTGATTGTTTCCTGTTTTAGTTTAGGTTCTATAAAATTTAGATTTAATTGCTTTGCAGATATATTTGTATGTTTTTAGGATTTTTCTTTTTTTTATTTTAATTTTTTTATAGCATATGCGTTTAATGTTATTTGAGTTGTGCTTGTGCAAGGAAAGGAAATTTCAGGTTGGATAAACCACACAACTCAAGAGAACCATATGGTGCGCTCATCGTGCCGCAACAATTCTCCAAGTGAAATGGCATGCCTCAACGGACGTGTTGGTTGCAGCCACAAGAGGAGGTATACTCTAAATTTTGAGTTTAAATGGAGCATTTGTGAATGTAGTTGTCGATAAATGTTAAAATGCTATGCTTGTGGTGTTTGTAACTTTTATTTTTTTTTAGATCTAAGAGTGGATTTGTATTGTGCTTAGATCTTAGGATTTGTTGTGTTTTGTTGTAGCTTTTTGTTTTTCGTTCTTATCTCAGAATCCTGCTAAACGCTGTCCATATTTTATGATTTGAGCAACATTGAGGACAATGTTGAGTTTAGGTTTGGGGGTGTGGACACCTTCGTTGTCTATTTTTATTTTTTATTTTTGTTACTTTTAGAAAATTTTCAAATCTCTGCAAAATGTGCCCTGTTTTGAATATTTTTGAGGCAAATGTTTCTTTAAAACTGTACTAATCAGTGAGGAAATTAATTTTTTCGCCCACGTTGCATTCTTTGATTTTTTGTTACGATTCTGAATTTATAAAGAACGTAAATTTCTGGGCAGCAATTCAAAAGTTATGATCATTTCTTCGACCGAAGGTCAAGGGCGATGCCCTGTTTTTCGAAATTGTGTGTACACTGTTTTCAGTGTCCATTTTCACACTCTTCCAATTCGAATTTTGAAATATTTTATAAATGGAAAGTGTGTATTTATATGTCTACTTTATGGTGTAAAACATTTGTCAAATTATTTTGAGTTCTTTTAAAGATATGCACTTGAGAGAAGATATTGGACGAATTTAAATTTCGGCAATTTTTTTGAATCTGTGGCCTCCATGTTGAGTTTTTTTTCTTCATATGCTGGTAGAAACACATGTATGCTTGTAGCTCCGTGCGTCGCTTAAATTTTCTTGTACAGTGCAAATCTTTTGATGTTGAGGTGGATGAGACTTCTATGCTTGTTTAGCCTAGGAAAATTGTGGAGACTACCCGTGAGCTAAACTGTGCCTAAGTAACGAAAGTTGTGGGTTTTGTTTCTACTCTTATACACTCTTCGATTTTTTTTCTTCATTGTGATCTCATTGTACATCAATTTTGCATTGATTTCCATAGAACATTCATGTGGACTGCTTGTTGAGACTTGTATTCCCTTGTTAGATGGACTTTTAGAAATGATTTTGGGCTTGAGTGTGTGCATAACTACTAAAATAGCCTAAACACTCCCATATCCATATATTCATTGCAAATTGAAGCCAAACACATATCCATTCCTTAGTTATTGATCATGTTAAGGTGTATAGCTTAGGAGAAGCTAGCTCTAATTTTGTAAAAGCGTGTACTTAGGCTAATATATGTAAATTGTGCTAGGCAAAGGCTTACAAAAAAAAGAAAAAAAAAAGAAAAAAAAGAAAATAATAAGTGTTGAAATATAAAACACTTTAGCCTTCTAGTTCTTCAATGGTAAAACTACTCACTAATAAGGGTACAATTGTAGCACAATAGTTCAATGTAAAGTTTATAGCCTAACCGCTTATATTGTAATGTGTAATAGAGCTAATTTTGTTATAAAGTATAATGTGTAAACACACCCTAGCATGGTTAATAACTTTATCTTTCCCACTCCCACCATCTTTTCCATCCCAAACACTACCACAAATCACCTTGGCCCCAACAAAAGTGAGGTAAAGCCCATTTGATCTCTTAGGAAGTCTATCTTGAGAATGCGAGTCAATGCATGTCTTTCCACGTTCGTGGCATTTCAATGCCTTTCATGAGATCCATTTTCAGAAAATGTACATCATTGGAAAATACTCATATGTGATTCTATTTAATTCCATATACCTAAACTCCAAATCACATATGTTTGCTAGAGAGTGCGCCTAAGTTCTGAGTGAAAATATGACTGAAATCCAGTGAGGATTAGAGTCGAGGCGAATTTTATCCTAGGCATGAGCGTAGTTGTTTTGTAAACCAAAAACATCCTAAGTATTGGCATACTTGCATTGCGTGATGCACGTTTATTGATTGGTATAATTTGAGATTCTAGCATGCTTGTGTTGTCATTGCTCGATATGTGTGGATTGCATCTCAACTTTTATTGTAGAGTATAGGTTTGTGGGTGTCATAGTTGTAAACCCTCAGGAGACTATAACTCCTCCATCTAGGGCCTCCTAGTGGTTTAAAAGGCTTGTGGAACGTGCTAAGTGTACACTGTGTTTCCTACGGAAGTGGACTAGCTTACTTTTTAGTTTTTATATGGTTTTTATGTGTTGTTTTTACTTTTACTTTGTTATTTGCATTTTCATTCTTTTGTTTTGCTCGAGGACGAGCAAAAGATAGGTTTGGGGTATTTGATCGTTTTCGAACATATTTTTATATATAATGTTTTGTTTGAGCCATGTGTAGGTACATATTCCCTGCAATAAGGTTTTGAGCTTAAAGATTAGTTTGGGAGGTAAAATGAGCCAAAAAGAGCTGAAATTAGACATGCTCGTATAGAACACTCAACTTTGGAAGGTCATATCTTCCTCCTCAAATCGAACCATGATGATATCTTTATATATTCGGAAAGCCCCAGAAGTCTAGTTTCCAGACCATTTTACGGATTGCGATTTCAAGCTTTCTACAGGAAGTTATGCTCATATCCGTAATGGTGGGCGATGCTAAAAAGCTGAAATGCTGTCAGGTCAAAACGGCTACTGCAATCGGCGGCTAGGCCGCCGATTGCCTCCAGAGAATCTTTTTTTGCCCAAATATTGAAAGGCAATCTTGTCCTTTCACCCATCTTTCAACCCTAACCTCCCAACACTATATAAACACCATTTTGCCTCTTCTCTCAACAGAATCCACACCCTATACATTTTCTTCTTCATCTTCTTCACCTAAAAAGAGAGCGAGGAGCTTCCAAGAGCATCCATGGAGGTTTTTCCTCCATGGATGCTCCCCATTTCACCTTTTACCCATCATCCACCCATTTAGGAGTAGATTGCAAGGAGAAAGGAGGGTCTTTTGACCAATTTTGGACCAAGCAAGGAGAAGCTCTTGGAGGAGGTTTTCTTTAAGAGTTGTTACTCTATTTTCTCATCTCTTTGTATGTCTTGTTTTCTTAAATGTGTAATCCCCACTTAGGAATATTTGTAAACCTATTTTGTGCTCAATATATATGATGGTTGTTTTAATATCTAATTTGTGTTTTGACTCATTCTTTCTCTTATTGAATATATCTCTATCTTGAAATTCTTGTGTATAGAGATTGGAAATTAATATGTATTCATGGATGGGATTAGAAGTAGATTAATGTAAATTAAGAGTATTTGTAAATAAATATCCCATTTTGTGTTTGTATGTTGATTGAAGGTCAAAATCAACTTGTATGAATGGATTTGAGTGACTTAGAGTTAGGATTGTGCCTTTGGAGGGACTCTCCGGGCATAGTCTTGGCTAATTAGCTAGGAAGAATAGATAAACCTATTAATTGCCATATTAGATAAGGTTTGGTTCTATGTTTTTGTTAGCAATTGGACTTTAGCTATTTCTCATGCTAGCGACTCTAAGTAAGTCATGGTTGGAGTTACAATTATTGGACTTAGACTATTTCTCACACTAGGGACTCTAGGTGAGTTATTGTTAGAGATACAATCACTCTTTCTACATTCATTGTACCTAACGTTGCCATTTTACATTACCGTGTTAATATTGGGACTTAATTTAGCATCGGTTTGTAAAATGTGTTCACAAATGTTGGTTGTGGTTTCGTGTTTGAGAGGCTCTCAACACACTCTTCAACCATTAGCTTTATGAATGGGTGTAAATCGGATTGAGGCAAAAACGAACCCTTAACTAAAATTAGATATGCTTAATGCTTAACAACCAACTATTTGTGCACTTATGTCTGGTGAACTTGTTGAACCTTGTGCAACCATTTTCATGCATCTCTCTTATCCACCATTTTATTTATCACTTTAAACACCATTCTCACCCTTCCATATTCTCTTTGTTTTTATTTGTTTTCATTTACATTTTCTTACATGCTCTCTCTCTCACACACACACACCGCATTGTACATATATTTTACACACACCATTCTCACCTTTCCACATTCTATTTACATGCTTACAATAATCACTAGAACTTGAAACGGTTGACGAATCACACCTACATGCAGAACGATACCCTCACTTGCCGTTTTACTAGTCTTTTGCTAGTTTAGAGCACATTGCGTAGGAAACCCTCTTTTACATAAAAATAATCTTTTGATCCTCGTGATTTCTTAACGATGGAAAAAGCGGAGTATCATAGCCCAATAAGGTCAAGTCCTTAAATGGCTAAAGGGTATGGTGCACTGATTGAAGAGAGTCTCTTCGAAGAAAGGTGGTGGATGTTTACTGTCCTCTGGCAAGGTTCACAAGATCGCGCAAACTACTTTGCGTCTTGATGGAGGGAAGGCTAGAAATACCCCATTCTGAGCACTTGGTATGCCAGGGCCTCACATGACACATGATTGCCGCAGTCCCTTGAATGTACCTCGTTGAGTGCCCATTGTGCATCACCTCGGTGTAGACATCTTAACAATGGAAGAGATTTCCCTTTTCGGTAGAGAAAATCATTTACCAAGTAGCACCGGGTGGCAATCCTTTTAAGCTTGCGTGATTGATCCAGTTCAGTAGGAAGGGTGGTCATTTCTAAGGTACTCTGCTATAAGATCCATCCAACAAGGGAGTCGTTCGATTGGGTTAACTTCTGCTTCTATAGCTATGCTTGATCGAGGTATCAATTGAATTGGTACCCCTCTTGGAAATGCTTGCCCTCCACCTACAGCAATTTTGGCTAAGATATCTGCTCGGTGCTTCTTCTCTCATGAAATCTACTCCATCTTCACACTTTTTAACCTTGTCATAGCTTCTCGGACCCAGGCTAGATATGCTACCATGTTATTACCTTTTGCTTGCTATAATCCCGATAATTGGTTGATTACTAACTGTGACTCACTCTTAACCAGGAGAACATCTGCTCCTAGCTCTTCTGCTACTTTCAACCCTACTAGTAAGGCTTCATACTCTACTTCATTATTGGTGGCTCTGAACTCAAATCTAAAACAGTGGCTACACTCGACCCCTTCTATGTCGGTTAGGATGATCTCTGCCCCGCAGCCTGATAGGTTTGATGTCTCATCTATATATAGTACCCAAGTCTTGCAGTTATCGGGCCATTTTGGGTTCCCCAGAACCGGGCCCGGGGTTGCAGTTGTATCTGAATTTATGGTCATGTTGAATTCTACTATGAAATCTGCTGAAGCCTGACCATTAATTGTATTTCTTGGCTTGTACTTGATTTCATACTGGGTGAGCTCCAAACCCCACAGGACCAATCTGCCGGATACATCGGGCCTCTAGAGGAATTGTCTCAATGATTGGTCAGTGACCACCGCAATGGTATGAGCTTGAAAATATGGCCGAAGCTTTCTAGCTACAGTCACCAATGCATAAGCGAATTTCTCCAAAATAGTGTAATTCTTCTCTGACTTGGTTAGAGCACGACTCACGTAATAGACTGGTCTCTGGACCCCGTCATTACATTCTTTAACCAAAGCTCCGCTAGTAGCGGTCTCTAATACTGCCAAGTAGAGTTGAAATTCTTCTCATGGGACAGGCTTAACCTAGCTAGATATTTCTTCAAAGAATGGAAGGCTTTTTCACTTTCTTGATCCCACTTCATCTTCTTAACCTGTTTGATAATTTTAAAGAAAGGATGGCACTTATCTGCAGATCAAGATATGATGCGGTTCAATGCTGTTATCCTGTCAGTCAGTCCTTGCGCCTGTTTGAGGATAGTGGGGGATTGAAGGTCCAAATGGCCTTGATCTTCTCCAGGTTGGCTTCTATCCCCCTCTCGTGAACCATGAACCCTAGGAACTTTCCTTCAGCTACTCCGAAGGCGCACTTGGTTGGGTTCAATCACATTCGATTCTTCCTTATTACTTGAAACGTCTGTCATAAGTCCTCCGGGTGCTGCTCTGTTTGTTGAGATTTGGTGATCATGTCATCTATGTATACCTCCATAGATTTTCCTATCTGTTATTTGAACAACTTGTTCACCAGAAGCTGATAGGTGGTGCATGCATTCTTAAGCCCAAAGGGCATTACTTTGTAGCAGTAGAGGTCTTGCCTAGTGATAAAATTGGTCTTGTCTTGATTGGCGGGGTGCATCATGATCTAATTATACCCCGAGAATGCGTCCATGAAGCTGAGGAGATTGTTTCCTGTAGTGGAATCAATCAGTTGATCATTCTTGGGTAGAGGGGAACTGTCATTTGGGTAAGCTCGGTTGAGTTCGATGTAGTCCACACACAAACGCCATTTCCCATTAGGTTTGGTTACCATGACTACATTGGCTATCCACTCGGGGTACTGGGATTCCCTAATGAATTTGGCTTTCATGAGCTTGTCTAATTCTTCCTGAACCATAGTATTCTGCTCGGTGTTGAAATGCCTTCGTTTTTGTTTGATTGATTTGAAGGTTGCATCTACTGCCAACCTGTAGGTAGCCAGGGTGAGAGGGATACATGGCATTTCATCGTATCTCCTTGCAAAGATGTCGTTGTATTCTTTGAGGAGTCCCACCAAGTTCTCTCTGACTCTGCTATATAGCGCTCCCTTTATCTTCACCACTTTGGAAAGGTCATTTTCCCGTATTGGTATCTCCTCCAATTGTTCTGCGGGGTGCCCTTTGGTCTATCCCAGTTCTTCTTCTTCTGGATCTTTTATGAATATTGCTGACACTTCTTCTTCTTCCATGACGCATTGATCCAATCCCGATATTTCCTGGCTTGGTTTATAGGTCACATATGCGCACTGCTTGGCTAGCACGGTAGGATTGATAGACACAACATAGCAGCTGCGGGCCACTTGTTGATCTCCTCGGACTCCTCCTACCTTAGTCCCAATGGGAAATTTCAAGACATTGTGGTAGATAGACAACACTTTCCTAATTCTTGATAGGAAGGGTCTTCCTAAGATAGCATTGTAGGCAGAAGAGGTATCTACCACAACGAATTCTGTCATTATGTTCTGCTGGAGAGGAGCTTCTCCGATTTTTATCGGTAGCCTATGAGACCCAACCGACATCAATGAGTCCTCTGTAAATCCATACAGAGACGTGGTACAACTGTTGTAGCAGGGATTCTTTATGTTAAGCTTATCATGAGCCCGTTTGAATAAGATGTCCACACTGCTCTCAGTATTAATCAGAACGTGGTGGACCTTGCAATTAGCTATCTGTATAGTGATCATAGGATCGTCATGTGGCTGAACTATGTTGAAAACGTCCTCCTCTATGAAAATGATCTGGGTAAAGCGAGGGTATTCTTGGGATCCCCTAGAGACCTGGAATACGTCTTGATTGGCGGTAATCCTTGGGATCTTCCTAGCATGGTTATTCCTTGAATTATTGGAAGTTCCTGCTAAAGTAGGACCTCCACTGATAGTGTGGATGATCTGGACTTGTTGCATTAGATCATTCCTGCTATCCTTCCGTCTTTCCTCTGCTTCCCGCATCTCTCCCTGTACCTCCTTCCCTATCTTGATGCTATCCCGTACCTGTTTCAAGAATTCAATTAAAAGTCCTCCTCTTACCAATCCTTCAATTTGGTTTCGGAGGCTGTAGCATTCCGATGTATTATGCCGTTCTCATGGAAGTCACAATACTTGTATCGATTACTCTGGTAAGTCGGGATCTTGATAGGACTAGTCTTCCTGAGCAGTCCCTTATTGTGGATGGTGAGATATATGGCCCATCGGGATGTATTGATAAGGGTGTAATGGTTATACCAGTCTTCCTCTCTCTCCACATGCGATATCTCCCTTGGTGGCAGCATTGCTCTATGAAGGGCTCTTCTTATGGGATACCTATCCCGATGCTGTGAAGGAGGCGGTGGCTAGTAGGTAGACCGGTTGGGAAGATGATTAAGGATTTTTTTTTTTTTTTTGCAAATGCGGGCTTTGGAGCTTATTTCTTCTAGCTCTTTATTAATCGGGCTTAATCGTGCTCAGCTCTGACTCGGAGCTATTCATCTATGTCCACCTATTTTAAAGCCCTGTCATAGGCCTCCTGGTAAGTTTCAGGTGGGTGTTTGGCGAACGATCAGAATAGTCTGCCTGCCTACAGATTTCTTCAGAAGTTGGCTAAAGTTTTCTTCTAAGAAAACACTCCCTTCTAGATCAATTCTTTGTGAAATTTTTATACATAGGACCTCAATGTCTCACCCCACTCCTGGATCACGTACTGGAGTAGGATGGGATCCTTAGGACGAGGTTTGATACCCTTAAACAGAGCACAAAAATCTGTGGTGAGTTTTGTAAGAGAATCCGTACTACGTGGGGAAGCTTTCTAAACCAAGTCTTAGCACAGTCTGTTAGGGTGGAAGGGAACATCCTACACATTGCTGGCCGGGTCGTATTTTGGACTTCCATCTGAAGGACAAAACTCTCCATGTGGCTCTCAGGATCTTTCAAACCAGAGTACTTCTTAGTAGGCATCTTGAACTTGGGGGGCAATTCTGCTTCTCACATTCTCCTTGAGGATGGTGAGTTCATTTCCCCCAGTGGGTTCTTTAATTTCAGGGGATCAAGCCTCGTCCTAAGGACCCCGTCCTGCTTTAATACGTGATCCAAAAACGGGGTGAGACACAGAGATCCTACGTAGCGAAGTTCCACAAAGAAGTAATCCAGATGAGGGTATTTACTAAGAAAGAGACCTTGGCCAACTTTAAAAGAAACCTATGGATTGGTAGGTTATTCCGGTCATTCGTTAAGCATCCACCAGAAACCTATCAAGAGGCCTATGACAGGGCATTGGAACAGGTGAATATAGATGAATAGCTCTGGGTCAAGGTCGAGAATGATAAAGCCCGGTCAATCAAGCATCAGAAGAAGGAAGCTTCAAAGCTCGCACCTGTAAAGAAATTCCAGAATCATCCTCCCAACATGTCAACCTACCAGCCACCATATCTTTCCCAACATCGGGATAAGTATCTCATAAGAAGAACCCACCTCCTAGAGCGACGCCGCCAACAAGAGAGTTAGCGTAGGTAGAAAGAGAAGAAGACTAGTACAACCATTATACCCCTCTCAATGTATCTTGAGAGACCATATATCTCGCTATCCGCAATAAGGGTTTGCTCAGGAAT
Source organism: Acer negundo (assembly GCA_035582765.1). Classification (NCBI taxonomy): domain Eukaryota; kingdom Viridiplantae; phylum Streptophyta; class Magnoliopsida; order Sapindales; family Sapindaceae; genus Acer; species Acer negundo. Next base: position 4,323,885 of record CM069240.1, on the reverse strand, counting down.
CCTAGTCCTATCAAGATCACGGTTGATAAGAGGAATCGTTACAAGTACTGTGACTTCCATGAGGATGTAGTGCATAACACATCAGAATGTTGTAGCCTCCGCAACCAAATTGAAGGATTGGTAAGGGGGGACTCTTAATTGAATTCTTGCAACTGGTACGGGATAGCATCAAGGTAGGGAAGGAGGTGAAGGGTGAGATGCGGGAAGCAGAGGAAAGACAAAAGGATTATGGGAAAGATCTGAAGCAGTAGATACAGACTATCCACACCATTAGTAGAAACCCCACACTAGCAGGAAGTTCCAACAAATCAAGGAAAAACCATGATAGAAAGATTCCGAGGTTTACAACCAGTCAAGATGTACTTTGAGTCTCCAAGGGATCCCAAAAGTATCCTCGCTCTGCCCAAATTATTTTCATGGATGAGGATGTCTACAATACAGTTCAGCCATGTGATAATCCAATGATGATCATGGTGCATATACCCAACTGCAAGGTCCACTGCGTCATGATTAATACCGGGAGTAGTATAGATATCTTATTCAAAGGGGCCCATGATAAGCTCAACCTGAAGAATCCCTGTTACAACAGTTGTACCACACCTCTATATGGATTTACAGGGGACTCATTAATGCCGATTGGATCTCATAGGCTACCAGTTATAATCGAAGAAGCTCCTCTTCAGCAGAACATTTTGATAGAATTTATTGTAGTAGATACCTCGTTCGTCTACAATGTGATCCTAGGAAGGCCCTTCCTAGGAAGAATTAGGGGAGTGTTGTCTATCTATCACAACGTCTGGAAATTTCTAGTGGGGACCAAGGTAAGAGAGGTTTGAAAAGATCAGTTGTTACGAAGTTGTTATGTAGTGTTTTCCAATCCTACCGCGCTAGCCAAGCAATGCACATATGTAACCTATGAACCAAGCCGGGAGATACTAGGGCAGGATCAATACGTCATGGAAGAGGAAGAGGTACTTGATATACTCATAGAAGAAATAGAAGAGAAAAAATGTGGATGGACCAGCGGGCACCTCGTAGATTAGTTGGATGAGATATCAGTACGAGAAGACGATCTTTCTAAGGTGGTGAAAATAGGTGGAGCATTGGATAGCGGGGTCAGAGAGAACTTGGTAGGACTCCTCAGAGAATACAACGAAATTTTTACCTAGAGTCATGACGAAATGCTAGGTATCCCTCTTAACCTAGCTGCCCACGGGTTGGCAGTGAATGCAACCTTCAAAAAAATCAAGCATAAACGAAGGCATTTCAACGCCGAGCGGAATGCCGCGGTTTAGGAGGAAGTAGAATAGCTCATGAAAGCCAGATTCATCAGGAAATCTCGGTACCCTGAATGGATCACCAACGTGGTTATGGTAACCAAGCCCAATAGGAAATGGCACATGTGTGTGGATCATACCGACCTCAACCAGGCTTGCCCAAAGGAAAACTTCCCTCTACCCAAGATCAACCAGATGATTGACTCCACTTCATGAAACAAGCTCCTAAGCTTCATGGACGCTTTCTCGGGGTATAACAAGATCATGATGCACCTCTCCGATCAAGACAAAACTAGTTTTATCATTGGGCAAGGCCTCTACTATTACAAGGTAATGCCCTTTAAGCTCAAAAATGCAGGTACCAGTTATCAGCGTCTGGTGAAAAGGCTATTCAAAGAACAGATAGGAAGATCTATGGAGGTATACATAGACAACATGAACACCAACTCTTTGCAGACAGAGCAGCACCCGGAGGACTTGCGATAGACTTTTCAAGTAATAAGGAGAACTAAACGAGATTGAACCTAGCCAAGTGCACCTTCGGAGTAGCAGCAGGAAAGTTCTTAGGATTCATGGTTCATGAGAAGGGGATAGAAGCCAACCTGGAGAAGATCAAGGCCATCATGGATCTCGAATCCCCCACTACCCACAAGCAGGCACAAGGACTGACTGGCAGGATAGCAGCATTGAACCGCTTCATATCCTGGTCTACAAATAAGTGTTTTCCTTTCTTTAAAGTTATCAAGCAAGGTAAAAAGATGAAGTGGGACCAAGAAAGCGAGAAAGCCTTTCATTCTTTGAAGGAATACCTAGCTAGCCTGCCTTTGCTAGTAAAACCTATCTTAGGAGAAGAACTACAGCTCTACCTAACAGTATCAGAGACCGCTACTAGCGGGGCCTTGGTGAAAGAATGTAATGACGGGGTCCAGAGACCAATCTATTACGCGACTCATGCTCTAACCAAGTTCAAGAAGAATTACACTCTTTTAGAGAAGCTTGCCTACGCATTAGTAACTGCAGGCAGAAAGCTCCGACCATACTTTCAAGCTCATATTATTGCGGTAATCACTGACCAGTCATTGAGACAATTCCTTTAGAGGCCTACTATATCAGGCAGATTGGTCCTATGGTTGGAGCTCACCAAGTATGACATCAAGTACAAACCAAGGACTACAATTAAGGCTCAGGCTTTAGCAGACTTTATAGCAGAGTTCAACATGACCCTGAATCCGAATACAACTATACACCCGAACCTAGCTCCAAAGCACCCAGAATGGTTCGATAAGTGTAAGATCTGGGTACTGTACACGGATAGGGCTTCAAACCAATCAGGTTACGGTGCAGGGATTATCCTAACTGATTCATAGAGGGTCTAATGCAGCCACTATTTCAAATTTGAATTCATAACCACTAATAATGAAGCAGAGTATAAAGCCCTGCTGGCGGGATTTAAAGTAGCAGAAGAACTAGGAGCAGATTTCCTCTTGGCTAAGAGTGATTCGCAGTTGGTAATCAACCAAGTATCGGGATTATATCAAGCAAAGAGTGATAACATGGTAGCATATATGGCTAGGGTCCGGGAAGTTATGGCAAAGTTCAAAGGTATGAAGATGGAGCAAATTCCTCGAGAGAAAAACCACCAAGCAAATGTCCTAGCTAAAATTGATGTAGGTGGATGGCAAACACTGCCAAGAGGGGTACCAATTCAACTGATACCCCGATCAAGCATAGCTAAAGGATCAAAAGTAAACCCTGGCAACCGACTCCCTTGTTGGATGGATCCTATAGTAGATTATTTACAAAATGACACCCTTCCTACTGATCCAAATCAAGCACGCAAGCTCAAGAGGATCGCCACCCGATACTGCTTGGTAAATGGATTTCTCTACCGCAAAGGAAAATCACTTTCACTATTAAGGTGTCTACATCCAGATGATGCAAAATGGGCACTCAACGAGGTACATTCAAGAGAATGTGGCAACCATGTATCAGGTGAGACCCTAGCTTACTAGGTACTCAAAATGGGATATTTATGGCCTACTCTCCATCAGGATATGAAATAGTTTGCACGATCTTGTGAACCTTGCCAAAGGACAGAAAACCTCCACCACCTTCCCCTAGAGAGACTTTCTTCCATCAGTACACCATACCCTTTTGCCATTTAGGGACTTGACCTAATCGGGCCACTCCCGACTACTCATGGTCAAGTCAAGCATGTCGTAGTAGCAATAGACTACTTTACTCGGTGGGTGGAAGCAGAGTCCCTTACCCATATAACTTAGGAAATCACTACAGGCTTCGTCAAGGAAAACATTGTCTGCCAGTTTGGTGCCCCGATGGCCATAATAACTGATCTGGGCAAATAGTTCGACGATGCCAAATTTCGACAGTTTTGTAAGGAACGGGATATCAACCTCCGTTTTGCATCAGTAGCCCATCCTTAGACTAATGGGTTGGTGGAGGCTACCAACAAGACCATTAAGAAGCTCCTGATGAAAACACCACAAGCTTCGTCAAGGAAAACATTGTCTGCTAGTTTGGTGCCCCGATGGCCATAATAACTAATAAGGGCAAATAGTTCGACATTGCCAAATTTTGACAATTTTGTGAGGAACGAGATATCAACCTCCGTTTTGCATCAGTAGCCCATCCTCAGACTAATGGGTTGGTGGAGGCTACCAACAAGACCATCAAGAAGCTCCTGAGGAAAAAAAAAATTCCAACAGAAGAAAGGGAAGTAGGCTGAGGAACTTCCCAACGTGTTGTGGGCATATCAGACTACCAAAAGGACTACAACTAGGGAAACCCCTTACTCACTAGCCATTGGGACAGAAGCAGTCCTACCCATTGAGCACAGACTAATATCTTTTAAGGTCTAACACTATGAACCGGAACATAATGAGGCAAAATTAAGAGCTAGCCTGGACCTTCTCGATGAGAAACAGGATAAGGTTGCAGAGAGGATAGCTACCTACCAGAGCAAGATAGCTTGGTACTTTAACAAGAAGGTAAGGACCCGAAATTTCAAAGAAGGAGATTTGGTTCTCATAAACGTTACCCAGAATACACGAAAAAGATCAGACGAGGTCATAGCTCCCAACTAGGTAGGTCCTAACTTGATCAAAATGATAATCCATGATGGAGCTTACAAGCTAGAAGACATGGATGGTTACGCGGTTGACCACACCTAGAATGCTGATCACCTCAAGAGGTTTTACCCTTAGTAGTTAGCAGGAACGATTTTTTCTTGGCTGGTATGTCGCCAAGTATGTACCCCGAGCTTTGCTTTGTATGAGTCTAAAAATTCAATAAAAGAAGTCAGTTCTTCTCCTACTTGATTCTCTTATGCTCATCTTGAAAATTTTGCGAGCCTAAGACCAAGAGAGCCACATAGCACTCCAAATGCCATGTACCGGGTCAACCCCTTCATGAGGATCGCCATAACCAAATCATCTTAAGACTACGAGAGCTACATAGCACTTCTGATACCCTGAACCGGGTCAACCCTTCCAGAAGGATCACCATAACTTAATCGCCTCAAAACCAAGAATAGCCACAAGGCACTCATGCTGCCTTGGTCAGAGAATACCTTTCTCTATGAAGGATCTGGTGCATAAATGCCTAAGTGGCATAGTTGCTTACCAAACTAAGAATGTGAAATCGTGGCCTTGGTTGCTTGTCGTAGTTCTCAAGACCAAGAAAGACTATACGGCATTCCTAAAGCCTCGATTAGGGAATACCCTCCACCAAGACAAATCATCATAGGACCAGGATCCCTTAGTAGGATACCTGGCACCTTGATTTGCCATGTGAAGAAACCTGGTGCAAAAGTGACCTTAGTCGCCTACCAAGACAAATCATCAAAGGATCAGAATCCCTTAATAGGATACCTGGCACCTTGATTCGCCATATGATCCCTTAGTAGGATACCTGGCACCTTGATTCGCCGTATGAAGACCTGACACTGAAAAGTCCTCGACAGCCTACCAAGACTAATCGCCACAGGATCGGGATCCCTTAGCAGGATACTTTGATTCCTTATGCAGAGAGTATCAAGTACTTATGATGTGTAGCGTCCTAATTTTATGACCGAGCACCTCAACCATCCACTTGGACCAAATTTTCTCTTATCGAATTTAGCCAGTACTGAGTTGAAATTTCTTGCAAAATTTTTACTAAGTCTTACAAGGGGACTACAGTCCAGGTTATCTTCAGAGATAGTTCAAATCGAGGTTCCTCTATGACTAGGTGAACAAGTATAAAGGTAAATACTGACAGCATCCTAAACAAGTCTTGGATGGTTATTTAACAAGTACGAATCAAACTCTACTAGGAATATTATTATCAAGCAAGTACAGAGAACTGACAGTATTCCAAGTAAGTTCTTATCTAGATTATTGTTATGCAAGGTCCTACCACGGTCTAGCAAGAACGAACGAGACAGTACATTTGCGAGAAAGGAACATCCTATTAATCAATCAGGGTGCCCAAACCCGGTCACCAAGCTACAAAATGTGAATAAATGAAAGGAAAAATAACAAGGGGATCAAGTAAAATCTTGCATCCTTCTCCTCCGTAGCCTCTTAGTTTCAGCCGGCTATCAGCTTCCCGATTTCTTTGGAATCTGCTCGCCAATTCCTGATTCAGTAAAGACTCCCAAAGCCTTCCCATATCCCGCAGAAGGCGGTGACTGTCTGGAAAACGTGCTTCAACTGAGCCAGATCCGCCAAAGTGTTAGGATTATGCTCAATAGCAAGAGTGTAATGTTGTAATTGACAATCTTTTTCATATTAATAAAGTGATTTCTGGTTTAACAAATCGTATAGCATTTATAGTTTAATATTATAATTGTCAAAGTAAATAATCATAAGGTCTAAAGACTATGGGAAAAGAAGAATTGTTCATACATCTGGATATGTATGTGGTAGACACAATTCTTTAGTTAGTCTTGAATAATGTTCACAACTTAAGTTAAAGGTTGGGCACCTTTATCTTGTTAAAGTTGTAGAATTCTGTTGCTAGCATTTGAGTGGGATCAAATGGGATATGATGAGTCTAAAATTATCGGAGTGTCTTCGAGAAAAAGGATCTAGTGCACTGGGTGCATTGAACTGGATCACAATGAAAAGCTTTATCTAGAACCGTCAATAGATAATAGTCTTTTCATTATCAGGACAATCGGAGAGTCTATCTTAATCCTGAGATAAATGATGGACTTATGGTTGCAAGTGATATCATTTGAGTTATCAATGAGTACGATTATATCGCATAGTCTATCCTCGATAGTTTGGTGATATTCATTTGTTAATCGATAGAGGACTTCATTTATAGATATGGACATCGTGGCTCCATTTAATTAAATGAGAGTATAATATCATCATATGGATGTTTTGAGGTAATTGGATATTAAATCTCAACGTTGAGTTTTCGATAGTGTCTATTGAAAACATGGCTTCTGGACAAGTCAAAATATCCAAGTTCAAAACGTGGTCATATGAGTAAATATGGTAACTTGGAGAGTTATAGGCGGTCTATGAACTCTTGGCGATTACTGATATTAATCACGAGGATACACTATCTCCAATATGATTGTCTAGGGTATGAATGAGGAGCATCTTCCTTTTCTATCTTTATTTAAGAGTTCAGTTTTAGCTCTTTAGTGGAATGAGTTAAAATTAATGGATCGGACCTAAGTGAATCATTTGTTGATTGTGATTAGGTTATGTCTATTGAAGCTTAAATTTAGATGGCCCGCCAAGATCCCCAATCCACACGGACTTGCATGGATCACTTGATATATTCTACCGGACCAATTTAAGGGTCCATCTAGAATTGCATTTAATATATTAAGAATATAATTTGCACATTATTTTAGTAATGGGCTGCTCAATTATATTAATATATTAATGAAAGACATGTGGGCTTGTTTCTTTTAGTAAGAATGGGTCTGGTTCACATGTGGGCTTTTTATTTAAAGTCCAATGGATTAAATGAAATAAGAAAATAATATTTTGGCCCATTTACTCTAAGTGGGGCGGCAAGGGTTAGTTTAACCTAATATATTATTTTGTTTCATTGTTTTAATTAAATAAGAATTAATTAATTTATTAATTAATTGTTTAATTAAAGAAACAAATCTTTTCTAATCAGGAAATATATTTCCTAAAAGTAAAATTAAAAGACTTGTTTGATAAGGAAATAAATAATTAGTTTTATTTATTTAATCAAATAAGAAGTTTTTTTTTTATTTAGTCAAAATAAAAGAATAAAAGATCTATGAGTTGGATTAGGGTTTGATGTCTTAAAAACTAGATGGAAATTAGGGTGCAACATAAGCCTATGGTGGGCATGTGATTTCGGCAACCCTAGTTATTTCTAGGTTAGGATTTCGGCAACCCTAATAATAATAAAAGAAAAGAAGAAGCAAACTTAGGCCACCTATATATTGACAAGTATAGAATTCGGCCACCACATTAAAAATGGGTTCATGATACAAATTTCTTCTTCTTCTCAATTCATAGAAAGCTTTTTATTCTACTAAAACAAAAAGGAGTGTTAGATTATTCTTTGATAGTATACTGTTTGCTTATTCATCAATAAGCTTGTGTATACGATATCGATCTAGGTTCACGCGAGTTTCGATCATTAGATTGAGAACTCAAAAGTGACCGGAATAATCTTAGTCATTCCTTTGATTGTTTTTGTGACTAACAAAGAAAAGAAAAGTTTGTTTTGTCCATTCACAGGTTTGCAATTCAAAGAAAAGGGAGACCACGCTCCTAGGTGATCCACGTTCGTGCTAGGATTGAAGATCTTGCGGATTACCATCGACGTAAGTCAATCGGATCACGCGACAAAAGGTATTCTACTTTTTGTTATTGTATATGTATGTTTAATTAATTAAAGGGTTTAAGGTTCATAAAGGAAAATTTTTTAAAAGTCACTAAATCTAATTTTTAGTATCGCTTCCGCTGCGTATACTTCTTTGGTATTTTTCCCAACACAAAGGCCTCTTGCCTTTGCTTAGCCTTGAGTTCATCATTCTTCTCGTTAGCTTCGAATCATCAGAGCATCTTGAAGGTTGAACATACTCCACCCACACATGGATCTTTTGTTTAAACATCCAGTCACCGACTTGCCTGTTGACTTCGACGCCGATAGCACATTTGGAGGTGATTCAGGCGCGGCAACTACATTCATGGGTACCCTTATGAATGGCACCATTGACCATACTGGCTGCATATTCACTGACCCAGGAAATATTCAAATCTATGTAAAAAGGGGAGTATCCATGCTTTCTCCAACGACTTCAGACAAGGCTCTCGATCCTATTACGGAAATCCAACCCTATACAAAGTTTTCGATTAGAACAACAATGTCGAATCGGGATGGAGTTCGACCTAATATCAACTTCACCGTGTTCCTTCCTCCTTATGTTCGACTGAAAATCCTTGGTATAATCAACCTTTTCCATATCAAGAAAGTCATTGACACTATTAGTAGGGATGGATGGATCCACCATCAAAAAAGAAGGGTCAGGATAACCTTGTTTTACTCTTTAAAAGGAAAATTTTGATGCTAGAATGAGTAGGTAAAGAGGAGGAGCAAGTTATTTATAGAGAGAAGTAGGCGGCTACCAGTGCAGAGTAACAATGACCAGAGACACACAGGCAGTGGTTTTAAGAAGACATGCTAAAAAGGATCAATTCAAACAAGTTGAATAGTCATGACCCAGCACGTGGATCGGTGCATTAAACACAGACGCGCCAAAAGGAATTTCCTTCTAGAAAGTGGAAACCAACTAAGCAAGATAGAAGAATCCTTCAAGTGAGCTGGGGATCTTAACTCCAACCCCGAACTAGATACCGGTGTTTAAGTCAAAGGGAACTTCTATTAACAGCCAAAATTGGCCGAGGACCAAAGAAGAATTTTCCATCCAGGATCAAAGGGGAAAGGCTTTAGTGAACAGCATCCGGCTACCTCTTGGAGAGAATCCAAACCAGTGTATTGGGATACATATCCAATTAAGCCAAAGTAAAGTCATAAGCACGAAGACTCTAAAGTATCAGAAGGAACAAAAATCGAGATCCTACAAACCGCGCTATATTGTCCTGGTACATCGCTTCTACGTAGACCAGGTACCTCGCTATTACGTAGACTAGGTACCCTGCTACAATGTCACCCCTCGGTACCCCGTCACAGCATCAGCCAATATCCATAAACCTAGACTATCAAGAGATCAGTGGGAATCATGATCTAGCAATAAGAAGAGTGCTTGGATACCCTAACACCGCCTAGAACTAGTTCGCCAAGCAACAAAAATGCCAGACAAGGATGCTACCAAGGTAAGACTAGCGCATCTAAAAGACAGGAATTAAAAGCTACAAAGGAGAATACTAAAATGCCAGTGTTTTATCATTAAAGAGATTAACTCAATTCCCACCACTTATGAGTTCCAATTGAAAGCAGAGTCTGCTAGAATCCTCCCAAGAAGGAATCACTTGATTCAATGGATTAAACTTCATGCAAGATTCTCACTTATCGCCAAGGAAAGTTCAATAATTGTCAAAACCCTAGACCAAACTTATAGGAGTGTATGGCAAGAAACGGGACCTATATATATAACATTATACTAAACTATGAAAGGGGCAGCTTTTCGATTCTGAAACCCTAAACCTATAGTTTTCTTCTATTTATCGAGTTGCACGGGATCTCCATCGCCAACTATATTAGACTTCACCTACAATGATCGATGGAGAGTTATATTCTATATTGTATCGATACTACGTTAAGAAAAGCATTGTATTCTCCTTTTTTAGATATAATACAGACGTTTATCCTTCATTTTAACCATTATTGCACCAAGTTATTTTATAAAAAATCATGGGTATCGAACTACATTATACCCCTCTGATCGTGGTTAATTCCGATCATGGTCCTTTAAAGTCATTAATTGTAATTCCACCCCGCTGGTAAATTTCAGTTAACAGGTAATTAGACCTCTTTCCTCTTACAAGGCTTAGGCACACACACACATAATTCATTCATAAGTATCCCTGCATAGTTGTGCCAAATTAGTATAGCACATTCACATGTTTTAGTATGCTCATGCATTGAACTCACATTGACATACATTGTAGAAATGCATGTATTAGGACTATGTCTAGGAAATTGCATACTCCTGTGATCTTGTGTTTATTTGTTTAAGTGTAAGTGATTTGTACTTGAATATGTTCTTAAATGATTTCTTGTTGAGTTCTAGTCATTTCGGTTACTCACTCATTTGATTTCGAGTTCAAACTAAGAAGTTACGAAACTTTATGTTCCTTAACAATGCGTTGTCTTCGTCTTCATATATCGAGTCGAGTTCACATCCAATTGTCAAAGTTTCGTAGTCGTCCTTGTATGTAAGTGAGTCATATTTGTAATCCAAACAAATTTGAATTCCAAGTTTATAGACCAAAATACGGTCAGAGAACGTGAGGGAAGAGCAAGGAGAGAAACGAGACGAGAGAAGACCTTTTAGGTGGAAGCACGAGGCCACCACGGGAAGGAGGACTTGATAAAGATCTTCAGAGAATACAGCGATATTTTTGCTTGGACCCATGAGTAAATGCTCAGCATTCCTCTTAGCTTGGCCACTCATAGGCTGACAATAGATGCAACCGTCAAACCAATGAAATAGAAACGAAGACACTTCAACACCGAACGGAACGCCACAGTCCAGGAAGAAGTGGATAAACTCCTAAAAGCCGGGTTCATTAGGGAATCCCGATATCCCAAATGGATCGCCAATGTGGTCATGGTAACCAAATCTAACGAAAAATAGCGAATGTGTGTGGACTACACCGATCTCAACCGGACTTGCCCTAAAGATAGCTTCCCGCTGCCTAAGATCGACCAGCTCATCGACTCTACCGCGAGAAACAAGCTTCTAAGCTTTATGGATGCCTTCTCGAGAGACAATCAAATCATGATGCATCTTTCAGATCAAGACAAGACTAGTTTCATCACAGGGCAAGACCTCTACTGCTATAAGGTAATGCCATTCGGACTTAAAAATATAGGTGCTACATGTAGAGAAAAAAATAAACAAATAAAAGTGTTACACGCAGCGGAAGCGATACTAAAGACGATTTAGTGACTTTTAAAATTTTTCCTTTATGAACCTTAAACCCTTTTAATCAATAAACATGCATATATATCAACAAAAGTAAATTACCTCTTGTCGCGTGATCCGATTGACTTACGTCGATGGTAATCCGCAAGACCTTCAATCCGAGCACGAACGTGGATCACCTAGGAGCGTGGTCTCCCTTTCCTTTGAATTGCAAACCTGTGAATGGACCAAACAAATACTTTCTTTTCTTTGTTAGTCACAAAACAATCAAAAGAATGTCAAAATTATTCCGGTCACTTTTGAGTTCACAATCTTATGATCGAAACTCGCGTGAACCTAGATCGATATCGTATACACAAGCTTATTGATGTTTAAGCAATTGTATACTATCAAAGAATAATTTTTCACTCCTTTTTGTCTCTCTAGAATAAAAACTCTCTTAGAATTAAGAAGAAGAAGAAAGAAAATAAAAACTCAAGCACCAATTAATTGATATGGCCGAACCCTATAAGAACATATATATAGGTTGGCCGAATTTTTCTTCTTTTTCCTTTAGGGTTGCCGAATTCTATGTAGTATCTAATTAGGGTTGGCCGAATTTCATCATGTCACTTATATAGGGTGACTAAAATTCAACCCTAATTCTTTTTAACTTTATAGACTTCAAACCCTAATCCAACTCTTTTATTTTTATTCTTTTATTTGACTAAATAAAAAAAAGACTCCTTATTTGATTAAATAAATAATACTAATTTATTTATTTACTTATCAAACAAGTCTTTTACTTTTAGGAAAGATTTGTTTCTTTAATTAAACAATTAATCAATAAATCAATTAATTCTTATTTAATTAAAACAAATGAAACAAAATAATATTTTTAGGTCAAAACCTTAACCTAGCCGCCCCACTTATATATAAGATGGGCCTAATATTATTTTCCTATTTCATTTAATCCATTGGACTTTAAATAAAAAAGCCCACATGTGAACCAGACCCATTCTTACTAAAAGAAACAAGCCCACATGTCTTTCATTAATATATTAATATAATTGAGCAGCCCATTACTTAAATAATGTGCAAATTATATTCTTAATATATTAAATGCAATTCTAGATGGACCCTTAAATTGGTCCGGTAGAATATATCAAGTGATCCATGCAAGTCCGTGTGGATTGGGGATCTTGGCGGGCCATCTAAATTTAAGCTTCAATAGACATAACCTAATCACAATCAACAAATGATTCACTTAGGTCCGATCCATTAATTTTAACTCATTCCACTAAAGAGCTAAAACTGAACTCTTAAATAAAGATAGAAAAGGAAAATGCTCCTCATTCATACCCTAGACAATCATATTGGAGATAGTGTATCCTCGTGATTAATATCAGTAATCGCCAAGAGTTCATAGACCGCCTATAACTATCCAAGTTACCATATTTACTCATATGACCACGTTTTGAACTTGGATATTTTGACTTGTCCAGAAGCCATGTTTTCAATAAACACTATTGAAAACTCAACGTTGAGATTTAATATCCAATTACCTCAAAACATCCATATGATGATATTATACTCTCATTTAATTAAATGGAGCCACGATGTCCATATCTATAAATGAAGTCCTCTATCGATTAACAAATGAATATCACCAAACTATCGAGGATAGACTATGCGATATAATCGTACTCATTGATAACTCAAATGATATCACTTGCAACCATAAGTCCATCATTTATCTCAGGATTAAGATAGACTCTCCGATTGTCCTGATAATGAAAAGACTATTATCTATTGACGGTTCTAGATAAAGCTTTTCATTGTGATCCAGTTCAATGCACCCAGTGCACTAGATCCTTTTGCTCGAAGACACTCCGATGATTTTAGACTCATCATATCTCATTTGATCCCACTCAAACGCTAGCAAAAGAATTCTACAACTTTAACAAGATAAAGGTGCCCAACCTTTAACTTAAGTTGTGAACAATATTCAAGACTAACTAAAGAATTGTGTCTACCACATACATATCCAGATGTACGAACAATTCTTCTTTTCCCATAGTCTTTAGACCTTATGATTATTTACTTTGACAATTATAATACAAACTATAAATGCTATACGATTTGTTAAACCAGAAATCACTTTATTAATATGAAAAAGATTGTTAATTACAACATTACACTCTTGCTATTGAGCATAATCCTAACACTACATACCAGCGTATGGTGAATAAATTGTTCAAGCAGTAGTTAGGAAGATCCATGGAGGTATACATAGACGACATGATTACAAAATCTTTGAAGGTCGGGCAACACCCAGAAGATTTACGCCAAACTTTTTAGGTAACTAGGAAGAACCAGATGAGACTAAACCCCGCAAAGTGTGCTTTCGGGGTAGCGGCAGGAAAATTCCTAGGGTTCATGGTACATGAAAGGGGAATCGAGGCTAATCTTGAGAAGAACAAAGCCATACTTGACCTCAAGTCTCTAACAACACTCAAGCAGGCACAGGGATTGACAGGAGCAGCATTGAACAGATTTAAATCCTACTCCATTGATAAGTGCCTCCCATTCTTCAAGATTATCAAGTAGGGAAAGAAGCTAAAGTGGGATGAACAAAGCGAGTTGGCTTTCCAAGCCTTGAAGGAATACTTGGCCAGTCCCCCTCTATTGGTCAAGCCCCTCATAGAAGAAGAGCTCCAACTTTACCTAGTCGTCTCAAAGGCTGCCACTAGTGGGGCCTTAGTGAAAGAATTTAGTAACAGAATACAGAGACCAATGTACTATATGAGCCGTGCTTTAACCAAGTCTGAAAAAAATTATACCCTCCTGGAAAAACTCACCTATGCCTTAGTAACTACAGCCAGAAAGCTCCGGCCCTATTTTTAGGCACACATTATCGTGGTAGTCACCGATCAGCCCTTACGACAATTCCTCCAAAGGTCGAATGTATCAGACAGGTTGGTTCTATGGGCCCTAGAGCTCACCCAATTTGACATCAAATACAAGCCAAGGTCTACGATCAAAGCACAAGCCTTAGCCGACTTTGTAATGGAGTTCAGCGTAAATCCGGACCCAATTACCAAGCCCAACCCCAGTCCGAATCAAACCAATCTAAACTGACCTGAAGACAACAAGACATGGATTCTATACACATATGGGGCATCAAGTCAATCAAGATGCGGAGTAGGAACAGTCATGATAGACCCAGAAGGGGGTTGAATACAGTCACTGCTTCTGGTTTGGGTTTAGGGCTACTAATAACGAAGCAGAATATAAAGCCTTACTAGCAGGAATGGTAGTAGTTGAAGCCTTAGGGGCCGATTTCTTCCTAGTCAAGAGTGATTCCTAATTGGTGGTCAACCAGGTGTTGGGGTTGTACCAGGCAAAAGGTGATAATATGGTAGCATATCTAGCTAAAGTCTGAGAAGCTATATTGGGATTCAAAGTTATAAGGTTGGAACAGATACCCCGAGAGAAAAATCAACAGGCAGATGTTCTAGCCAAGATCGTAGCAAGTGAGGGTCATACCTTGCCAAGATGGGTGCCCCTCCAACTGATACCCTGTTCCAACATATCCAGGGGGTGAAGATCATACAAGTCAACTGATTCCCTTTTTGGATGGATCTAATAGCGAACTAGCTCCAAAGTGACACTCTCCCCGCAGATCCAAATCAAGCGTGCAAGCTGAAGAGAATCTCTACCCGGTACTGCCTTGTAGACGGATACCTTTACCGCAAAGGGAAATCCCTCCTACTACTTAGATGCCTTCACCCAAACAATGCTACCTGGGCACTTAACGAGGTACATTCAGGAGACTGTGGTAACCATGCAACAGACGAGACACTAGCCTACTAGATACTTAGAATGGGCTACTTTTGGCCGATTATACATCAAGAGGCAAAACAGTTGGTACAATCATGTGAGGCTGGACAGCAAACCTCCATCACCTCCCCCCGGAAAGGCTCTCCTGGATCAGTACAACTTACCCCTTTGCTATCTGGGGAGTAGATCTAATTGGCCAGCTCCCTACAGAACCCAGCCAAGCCAAACATGTAGTAGTAGCAATAGACTACTTCACCCGTTGGGTGGAAGCTAAGGCACTTGTCAGGATAACTGAAGAAAAGAGCACCAGCTTTGTCAAAGAGAATATCGTTTGCCGCTTCGGTACCCCGATGGCCATCATAACTGACCTGGGAAAGCAATTTGATAACGCCAACTTAAGGGAATTCTGTGAAGATTGAAACATTGATCTCCGATTTGCATCAGTGGAACACCCTCAAACTAATGGGTTGGTAGAAGCTACCAACAAGACAATTAAGAAGCTCCAACAGAAGAAGGGGTTATAGGTTGAAGAATTACCTAATGTACTATGGTGTACAAGACCACCAAGAAAACTGCAATAGGGGAAACCCCTTACTCATTGGTATTTGGAACTTAAGCAGTCTTGCCTATCAAACACAAGCTTATCTCCTTCCGGATTCAAAACTATGAGCTAGAAGATAATGAGGCTAAGTTGAGAGCCAATCTGGACCTACTCGAGGAGAAACAAAGCAGGATCACCGAAAAAGTAGCAGTGTACCAGAGTAAGATAGCCCGACATTTCAACAAGAGGGTGAGGATCCACCATTTCAAAGAAGGAGACTTGGTCCTCAAAAAGGTAACCCAGAGCACACGAAAAAGGTCTGACGAGGTACTAGCCCCTAACTGGGAAGGCTCTAACTGGGAAGGCCCCTACCTGATTAAAGTAATGCTTTGGGGCAGCGCCTACAAGTTGGAAGACCTAGATGGATACCCGGTGGATCACACATGGAATGCTGATCACCTTAGGAAATTCTACCTTTAGGAATCCAATCTATATCGGCTGGAATACACACCCCGATTTTACATTGTATTATTTGAAAAAATTCAATAAAGTCAATTATCTCTCCTACATGATTCTCCGATGATCAATCTGCAAGCTCCCATACATAATTCTTCTTGCCGCCTTGATCGAGGTATACCTTCCTCCGAGAAACCTAGTGCTAAAATGGCCTATGTTGCTTACCAAGACTGAAAATTTTCGCCATTACTGATTCACCTCAAGACCAGGAAATAGCCTTATGGAGCTCCTACTGCCTTGGTCAGGGAATACCCTCCTCCAAGAAGATTCTGATATATCAGACTAAGGACCTGGACTCGTGGCCTTAGTTGCCTGCCGTATCCTCAAAACCAGGAAATAGCTTTAGGGCGCTCATGTTGCCTTGGTCGGGGTATACCCTCCTCCAAGAAGGATCTGATACACCAGACTAAGGATCTGAACTTGCGGCCTTAGTTACCCGCCGCATCCTTAAGACCAGGAAATAGCTTCAAAGTACTCCTGCTGCCTTGGCCGGGGTATACCCTCCGCCAGGAAGCCTTGTGCTAAAGTGGCCTAAGTTGCCTACCAGGATAGACCATCAGAAGGATCGGGATACCTTTTCGGGATACCCACTTCTCCATCTCTCCAAGAAGAAATAACATTAAAGCTTTCAAGCTACCTCGATCGGGGTATACCCACCTCCGAGAAGCCTGATACTAAAGCAATCTAAGTTGCCTACCAGGACAGAATCTCAAAAGAAGCAGGATATCTTACCAGAATACCTGTTGGCTTGCTTCTTCCAAAGACTCTTATAGCTGAAGTAGGTTTGATTATCAGTCGGGATATCCAGAACCTCAAACTGCTACATACTCATTAAAAACCCACTAAAGAAAGGGACGTGTTCGCTTGCTAGATCCAATTGATGTTTACAACGACAAGGTACAAGATTGTTATATGGCTATCAAGTATCCCCATCAAGAAGCAAGTCTCCAAATTTAGTTCCATTTCGTTTACAATTACGAAAGCGCCAGGATTTCTCCTAAGTCAAGATTTTTTCTAAGCCAAGATTTTTCTAAGTTAATATTTTTCTAAATTAGAAAAGCAAGCAAGATATAATATTTTCTGATAAATAAAGATCTTTTATTGGACTGACGGGGTGCCTAACTCCCTCTTAAAGGCTACAAAAAATATAATAAATGAAAGACAAGTCAAACGTCCTCCTTCTCCTCCAAGTTTTCTCCCTGACTGGCTGCTCCTTCCCTGGACACCTCAACTGCAGTATCAAGCTGGGTCTCCTAGACTACTGGAACCATAGATCCAGCTGAAGCATTCTCCTCTCCCTCGATTGCCAAACCACGCTTGTTTGCCTCAACTTCTGGAACCCCGGTTCAAGCTGTATCTTCTTCTTCTTCCTCCTCCACTAAAATAACTTCTAAAGAAGGCATGGGGTCCTGTGTTTGTCCTTCCTGAGTAGAGGAAGGGTCAGTCTGAGTACCAACAGGAAGGCTAGACCTCCGACCTGGATGTCATCATTATGTAGGGAATCTTCTTGAGCCTGATCCTCACCCGCAAGCTGGGCAGCCTTCGCCATGATTTGTTCTCGGTCCCAGTTCAAGGTCGTCTGAAGATCAAATGAAGGAGGCAAAGCCGTAGCCACCTCATAGCAGGTAGTGAAATACCCATCTCCAAAGGAAGGGCCTTCATAAGCCTCTAAATTTTACACTGTCTCCCTTAAAAGACGATTTTCATCCTGCAATAGCCTTTCCTCCCTCTTCAGGCATTCCCTCTCCTAATGCCGATGTAGGGAGCGGACTATCTCGGTATCCAGGCAGCGTAGATAGCTCTAGGCCTCCACCATGGCAGCCTGCTTACCATCTTCATATGCCTTAGCAGCCTAGAGTAGAGGGGTCATGCTCTACTGAGCTTGAGGCAACTCCTACTGGGTATCCTCCAGCTTGGCATGAAGCCCCATGTAGGCTTTCTTCAGAGTTAGCAGCTGTTTCCTCAATGGCCAAAGCAAATTTAAAACCTTGTAAGAAGAAGAAGAGTTAGTACCTGTAGAAAACAAAGGAGAATAACAAGAGGAAAAGTAGAATGCTACCTCGGCCAATACATAAGCCCCTTTGGCCACCAAAATTTTTGTAGGAAGCTTCACCATGTTCATTAAGCTCCCTCCAGGGCAGGATTCTTTGAACCGGGATACCACCTAGTCATAGGAAGCACCTCCTGACCTCGATCCCGAAGGAACATCAGCGGCGGGATAAGAGGCAGGAGCAGCTTCCTTCTCTGTAATTCCAGGCTGCTCCCTGGAAGGCAAGACTGATGGAGGAGGATTAGGAGGAGCACCTACAGTAGGAGGAGCAGCAACCTTTCTGGTCTTCCTTTGAGATTGTTTAAATGAGCCCCGTGCTTTGGCAACTCGAGCTAGCATTGACCTTATGGATTGACGTCCAGAGCCATGAGTAAAAGGACGAGCAGGAGTCTTGACAAGCAATCCCATAGAAGCAGAAAGAGGCGAAGGGATCTTGGCTGGAGGTTTAGCCAAAGTAGAATGAGGGACAAGGACCGCATCAGGCTGAGTGGTTGTGGCCTGGACAGAATTGGAAGGAGAATGAGGAAGAGATGGAACAGGAGAAGTAGAATGAGGCAAATCCATACCTCATGTCCATGTCTTGGATGAAGTAGGAGAACCGGTCACCAACGGGGTAGCAGAGACTTAAAAAAAAAAGATAACATAGTAAAGAAGGGAGAGTAGAAAATACACATACATAAACAAAGAAGACAGATAAAGTTTCTATACCTAGAAACACATAGGAGATCCTTAAAGACTTTTCTAGCCAGGCTCCTTCGAAGGGATCCAGAGTAGGATATTGCACATTGACATACCCCCTCCTAAAAATCTTTCCCAGAATATCCCAGGATTCTGAAGAGAGCACCCCCTTCACTCATTTGTCTTTAGTTGTGAATTGGGATGGGACGGGGTACTCAAATCCCCTAATGTAGGCCGTATTCCCCCATTCTCCCTTTACAACGAACCACTCTTCCTTCCATGGTAGAGCATACTTCACATTCGCACCAGGAACGATGAACTTCATCTCATTGGAGGCCCTCAAATAGAACTGACCACGTGGTACTAGGTTCGCTATATGGAATAAGTAGCGTAGCACGTCCAAGCCCGGCTCCCTGTCTATGTTGTCTCTCATGCACTGCTCCCTCTAGAGCACTAAGAAGCCCATCAAATGTTTCCAGAAACCCGGCGAGATCTGGAGAGGTGCTAATTCAAGGGAGACCAAAGCTGGGCGTCGAGTAGAGAGGGAGCCAAACGCCGCACTCAAAAGCCGCTTTGTGGATGAGAAGGACATCTCGCGGCGGGGTGTAGACGTCATATCCCTATGAGGAAGGCAAAGATTGATGTCATCTGGGATTCGATACTCCTCCCGCAGCTTAGCCAAGGTTTCCACCGTAAATACAGAATCGGGAACGATACGTCTATCATGAAAAGAAACGAAAGAACTGGTATGCACCGCGGTCAAGGTAACGACTAGCGCGTCACCAACCTCCTCTACCTCACCAACAATCCCAGTATCTTCTTCATCGGTGAGTTGAACCGGGTCCTTTGACCTATTGTGGAAACCCAACCCGATTCTTGGGTTCCTTGTAGAACGACGGCACAGCGGCGTTTGTTCATTGCCAGAATCATCCACCTTGCCTCGACCTCTCTTTTTCCCCCGCAATATCAAAGAACCCGCCTCTGGTCCCCCTTCAAGAAGATCATCAAGACTATCGGGTGAAGGAGGTAAATCTAGACGAGGTTCAGAGGAAGTGGGAAGAAAACCTGGGGAAGGAGTTAGAAGTTTTGAAGGAGACGCCATTGAATGAGGAAAAAGAACGCTTAAAAGATCGCTGATAAGAAGATGAAGGAAAGGAAAGGCTAGGGTTTTCTCTACTTTTGAATTTTGAAAGTAATGAGGAAAAATAGCAGGAATTCAGGGTTACTTATAGACATAGACAGTCGGTCACGCATAAGGAAACCGAAATTGATGAGGAGTTTATAAACCGATAACATGCTAGGAAACCGGAATTGATAAGGAGTTGATGACCAGTAACGTGCTTGAAAAACGTACCAATGGCGGTTTTGCATTAATCGCGCCAAAACTGCTCATTTTTGAAATCTGCAAGCCTATCACCATCTGACAAGTGGTAAAAACAAATAATTACCAGCGTATCTAGGAAGGATTTCCTTCATGGCTGTGATACCTAACTAGAAAGCTGACGGATGAGGTGGAAATTCCTTCAAGTAAAAATAGAATCCTGACTCCAACCCTAACAAGATAGCGGTGTTCAAGTCAGGTGGGACTTCTGTTAACCACCAAAAATGGCAAAGGACCAAAGAAGAATTTTCCACCCAGATACAAGGAAGAAACACTTTTTACCATCTAAGTACTCCTAGAAAAAAGAATACTGGATCAAATTTGGATACTTGCCTCCTCCATCGGACTAACGCCAACAAAGCCCAACGATCCCGATAACCCTCAAAATGTTCCAACACGGAGTTCTGCTCAGAATCCTATCACGGAGCTCAAATGGGTACCCTGCTATTGCATCAGATAGGTATCCCGTTACTAGATCGACAGGATACCCCGCTACTATTTCAGCAGGGTACCCCACTGCCGCATCAGACGGACATCCAGATACAACGTCAGCTAAAGTATCCCACTTCTACATCCAGCTAAGTACCTCGCTTCTACAACCAACTGGGTACCCAGCTAAGTACTCTACTTCTACATCCAACCGGGTACCCCGTTACAATCACAATCGATATCAGGATACCCTGCTGACCAAGCACCTAACCAAGAAAGCATCAAACTAGAAAGGGGCGAGGTACATGAGAACCCAAATGAACCCAAATACCTCTTGGGATCCTCTCGCCAGATAACCATAAGAAATACTCACAGAATTATATATCCACATGTTCAGACAGACAGGTCTTGAAGCTCCAAAACTAGGGGAATGAAACGCGATCGTTCATCTCCCGATAAAAAGGTAGAATCCTTCCCGCCACTTATGAATTTCATTCGAATAAGGAGTCTATTTATATTAGAATCCTCTCCGAAAGGAATGACTTGATTCTAATAATTAAAGCTCTTACGAGGTTGTCTCCTAGAAGGAAAGAAAGTCTTGTGATTGCCAAACCCTAGACTGAAATTATAGGAGTGCATGGCAAGCAACGGGACCTATATATATGACACTATACTCGCCAGAAAAGGGACGGAAAAAAATTGGCCTCCCAAAACCCTACAATCGCAGTTTTTTCTACTTATCGACAGACACGAGCACGCCATCTCCATCACCTAACAGAAATCTTGAATACCGCCATATATGACCATAGCCTTAATTTCATCAGATGTATCCATGTTGTTATCAATAAAATCATACCTATTAATCTTTTCTTGTGTGATTTTTTCTTTTAGTTTGGTTTGACAGAATTCTTGTTAGTATCGAACTACGTGATACGCCTCCGACCGGGATCTATCCCGATCTCGGTCCTTAAAGTTGTTATTTGGAGATTCACCTAGTGATAATTTTCCATTAACAATATGTTTTCACATGCTTGTGAGTTGTTTTGTGATTAGCTTTGAATCTAGGATTATTTGTGTATTGATTATGAATATTCTAATGATTAATGATTCTTAGTTGTGCTATATGTCTTTGATTAAACCTATTTGGAAATAGCCCAAGTTGTTGTATGTTTAGAGCATTGAATAGATTCACTTGAGTGATTAATGAATATATATGCTCTAATTGATTTCTACTGAAGTTTTTAGATCTTATCTCATTTCTCTAGCGTTTTAGTTTTTGTTCAAAAGTCTTGAATATGTGCTTCATGAACATGTGTTTATCTCAAGCTTTAATTGCATGCATCAAATCTAGGATTAAAGTATGTTTGGTGTTTTGGCATATCTAGATTTCGGTTTTTCACGCGTATAAGACCTAGATTATTTTTGTTGTGATCTTTGTTGACTAAGTCTAGTTCTACATGAAGCATACATAATCCATACATTTCATATATTCATGCATTATCTTGTGTGATTGCATGTTTTGGATTGTAAACTAGAAAATCATACATTGTGTGCTCATTGTCTAATTCTAGTTTTCATGGTTTATATTGATCATATGTCCTATGTTGGTTGTGCTTGCATCATTTGCATCACTTAGATCACTTGCCTTGTAAAAAGTGGAAGTCTCATATTGGGGTGGATTCTTCAATATTGAGCAAGGAAATCTTGACTAAAAGCAAAGGCTCTAAATAGTCAAACAAGGGAAGTCTTGGCTAGAAGCATATGGCTCCTATAAGTCCAAGCAAAGTCTTGTCTAAGAGCATATGGCTCCAGTTAGATAAGCGTAAAAGACTTGGTAAGAAACGTGAGGCTTCGATAAGTCCAAGCAATTTAGAAGTCTTAACAAGGAGCATAAGGCTTCGGTAAGTCTGAGCAAGTGGGAAGTCTTGGCAAGAAGCATGTGGCTTCGTTAATTCCAAGCAAGGATACTTTATAAAGGAATGTGATTTGTCTCGGTTAGAAAGTATGCAAGTTTCTCTCTAATAGGATTAAGTAGGAGGGATATCCAATAGATAATGATACATGTGAGTTTGTCACTTTTGAGGGTGTAATTTTATTTAACTAATGAAAAACATTTTACCGGTGGTTGTGGATTCAACCCATGGGCATTCCTCTTCGAAGGTTTACCACGTAAAAAAGCATGTGTCAAGGTTCTCTTTCATTATCTCTTTGATATTTGTTCATGTGAATCAAGTTGATCTTGAATGTACCCTTATTGATAATATCTTTGTAACACAAGATCTTTGATTAACATTGTCTCCTTTAATTGTATTTGACTATTTGTGCCATATACAATAGAATACAAGTACTTGATGATTTATGTTTTAGTATAAATCTCTTCATGCAAATCATAGACTATGTTTGATCCTACAAATTGAATATGTTTATCAATAGTCTATATGTACTTGTTTGTGCTTATTGTGGTGTGATACAAGCTATCTAGAAGGACAAACTTCTATTTGTTCCAAAGGATTGAAAAAGGCTTTAAAACCAATTCAACCCCCCCCCCCCCCCCCCCCAAACTCCTTCTAGGTTAGCTTTAGGCAATTAAACCGTGATTGAATTTGCAATCTCTAGTACTAGTAGGGGAGTGTACAAACCAGTATTCTTAACTTGTCCCTTTGACTCGTCACACACTTGACAATGTTGTACTAACTTCCCCACATCTCTCTTTAACTAAGACTAGTAATATCGATCAACGACCATTGCGATTGTCTTATTGCGCACCAAGTGACCACTCAAACCACCACCATGAAGCTCCCAGAGGAATACACTACTTATTAGCCTTAAATAGGCAACCATCATGAATAAGAAAATCCTCGGCATCTTGTTGATTATAGCATATATCCCAAGCTTGCTGGAAATGTTCATCACAAGCATACCATTCTTTTAGAAATTCAAATCCTTTAACCTCAGCCTCCACAGTCACTAACAAAGTCGTACGCTTACTCAATGTGTCTTCCACTTTGTTCATCTGTCTAGATGTGTGCTTGAATGAAAAAGTGAATTTCTACATATATGTGATCCATCATGCATGCATAATGTTCATATGATTTTGATTGTTAATGAACTTCAGAGCTTGATGATCGAAGAATAACACAAATTCCGTCTGAATCAAGTAATGCTACCATTACAACAATGATCGAAAAATAACATAAAACTCTTTTTCGTAAGTAGTCCACCGCTGCCATGCATCACTTAACTTCTCACTAAAAACTCTACAGGATGCCCCTCTTGTGACAAAACTGCTCATATTCCATTACCCGAAGCATCACACTTAACTTCAAAAAGCTTGTCAAAATCCAGTAAAGCTAGGATTGGTGTTGTGCTCAATTTCTCTTTCAGCAATGCAAATTTGGCTTCTTGTTCATCACCCCAATGGAAACTTCCTTTCTTCGTGCACTCAGTTAGTGGGGCCATAATACTGCTGAAATTTTGTATAAACCTTCAATAGAAAGTGGCTAGCCCATGAAAACTTTGTACTTATGTAACACATGAAGGAGTTAGCCAATCACGAATTGCTTTAGCCTTAGCAACATCTACTTGAACCCTATTTGTAATTACTACAAAACCCAGAAAAACCAAATGGCTTTATAAAAACTACTTTTTATTTTGTTAATATACAGTTTGTCCTTTCACAACACCAATAACACTTCTCTCAAGTGCTCCAAATGTGTCTCCTCATCAGGACTGTAAATCAAAATATCATATAAATAATGATGAGAAATTTATAGGAAAATTGTCTCAATACCTGGTTCATCCATCACATAAAAGTTCTTGGAGCATTGGAGAAACCAAATGGCATCACTAGCCACACGTACAGACCCTCTCACGTCTGAAACGTGATCTTCCACTCATCCTCGATCCTAATTCAAATATGATGGTTTCCGTTGCGCAAATCAATCTTTGATGCTTTTCCCAACCGATCGATCATATCCTGGATTAGGGGTATCGGGTGTTGATACCAAATTGTAATTTTGTTAATTGCTCTATTTTGAATACACATTCGCTAGCTAGCTATCATCTTTCTTAGGTACTGGTAGGGCAGGCACTGAACAAAGGACTCTTACTCTCCTATATATAGCTTTTCTACAATAAATCATTGATTTAGGATTGTAGAATTTTGTGTTGCTGTGTACTCATTTGGTACTGTGCTAGATTCGGTAAACTCGCTCCAGTAGCTAAACTAATTTGATGCTGAAAAAAAATATCTGCAGATTTATTTTTTCTTATTTTTTTGTTTATACAAAAATTCAGTAAAAGTCAACACTTTCGAAAAAAAAAATGTTTCTTATCGTAAATCATTCTTATTATTTCGGAATAAAATAAAACTTTAATGATAATATTATTGAATAAAGTGTTTTAGGGTTTGTATAACTTATATATGTATATATATATATATATATATATATGCAAAGTAATTTTGGAGTCTAGTAAAATTGTTTTGTAGTGTAATTAAAATTTATTTGACACTTTTAGTAATTTAATTAAGATAAAATTGTCATATGATAAAAATATATCTATAAAATAAAGGGTAGAAAGATATTTAATTGATTGTTAATAGCATCTCACTTAAAAGAATTCATATAGGCTATACTATTTTACCTTGTTTAGTAATTTACACATTTTGATAAAAGAGTAATATTATATTGTCCAAATTAATGCTTAAATCATGTAGCATCTAAGTTGTTAATACTATGTAAATTATAAAATAATGAAATGATGTATTAGTTACAGGTTAAAATTTTAGACGGCATTACTCTTTTTTCAAATAATTTAAATATATGAAGATGTAAAAAGTCTTTTTCACCAAGACAATTATAAAACTAGGTTTAGACTGTTTAGTATACAAAGAAAAAAAAAAGGTGAGATAAGAACCTACAACACGTGGTTGTGGGTTCAAATCCTCCTCTCTCCCCAAAAACTCCGAATTTAATAATAATAATAATAATAATAATAATAATAATAATAGTCTAGCAATAAACCCCTTACAATCACATTAAAATAAGAGAGCTTCTTCTAACAATCCACAAATTATCTATTCACACTCCAATTTAATTTTTTTTATTAATGACAATTTTAACCTAAATTAAAATTACTAAACAAGACAAAAATTTAAAGACACTCAAAAATAATTAAATTATTAAAAAAAAAATCTATCTCCTAAATCATTAGATTAAATGTTACATATTAAACTCTCTCTCATAAATCTGTTATTACCTTATTAAACACTCTCTCCTAATTAATCTCTCTCCATTTTTCAAAAAAAAAAAATATTTCATATTTCCATAATTAATAGTTAAAGAAAAAAAAAACTTATGAATATTTTAGTTTTTTACTAACAATGATATATATTTATTAAAAAGTCAATTTTCAATATATAAATATATATATATATATATATATATATATGAAAGCTTGAATTGTTTTAACTAGATTCGATTAAACTTAGAATTTATAAGACTAATGAAAGAATTAAAGTTCTCTAGACAATCACATACCTACGAGAGTAATAAAAAGCATTTTCATATTTTGATTAAAATAAAAATAAAAAATAAAAACAACAACAGCAAGTCCCTTGTTTTTTTGTGTTTTTTTTTAGTATATACATACATATGGTTCCTAAAAATCAAGCTTACTAGCAAGTTTTTTTTCTTAACTATTAGTCTTACTTGAGAAAGAATGGAGATAAAAAATTAGAAATATGTATTAGAAGAGAGAGAGTTTAATATTGTAATTAAAATTTTAGGAGAGAATATTTAATATATAATAATTAATCTAATGATTTAAGAGAGATAATTTCTTTTTTTAATAATTTAATTATAAAAGATAAAAACGATAATTTTGTAACAAATGAAGTGTCTTTAGAATTTTTTTTAAATTTAAATTTTGGGAATAAAGTGTTTTTAGAAAATAAGTGTAAAAAGAAAAACTTTGATTTTCAAAAGAAGCTTTCTAAAATGAAAGCCTTTTTTTTTTTTTATGAAGTGTATTTAACTATACCATAAAACTCTAAATTATATTACAATTTGTGATTTTGCTAGTATACAAGTACACAGTTACTTGAAATTACAAACATTTTAAATTGTACCAATTTCTTCCTTCAATAACCCTTCTGTCAGTCAAACCTAACGGTCAATGGGTATATTATTATTCTTAACTCGTACAAACAAAATTAAAAATAAAATCAATAAAAAGAACTTGGCTGTTGACGACAGCAGGCTGGAAGGGCATATCGTACGTTTTTGTTGATTTCCGCTCGCAATTCTTTTTTCGGGCGTGAAGGAAGAAGGCTAGGAATCATTTACGAACAGTATCCCTTAATGGTTTTCTGGGTGAAGTTGTGAAACTTCTTAAGGGTGGTGGTGGATGGTTGAAGAGAGAGGCAATGGTGGATTTGGAGATAATGGAGTAGTTTATAGATGGGATTTGTTGTGCGATTTCGTTGGATGTTGTATTTGGGTTCATTTCATTTGTGAATCTTTTTTATTTTTTTATTTTTTTATTTTTTTAATTTCTTTTTTGGGACTGCTTAGACAGATGTTCTATGCCATTGTTAATTTATTTAATTTCTGTTTTTTTTTTTCCCCAAAAATTCTTGGCATTTTTTGAGAAACAGAGAATTCTAACAAGTTTTTAATTTCTACGAATTTATTTATTTATTTCGTTGATTGCTTTTGAATATCTTAGGTGAGAAATGATTCATTCATGGTTTTTATCATATAAAATGATTTTTTAAAAGGAAAAATAAATATGAAAAATACTTACGGATTTTTTGTCTTTTATAATATTATATTAAATATGAAAAATTATATTATATTTATTTAAATAAGTATCTAACTTTTAAAGGGTATTTTTATCTTTTAATATTAAATTATGGTCAAGCTAACCATTGAACTAACAGAGTTGAAGGGAAAAAACTTTCTTGGTTATTTTAGACAAAATTAGGGACTAAAATGGCAAAACGTAAAAAGTTTGGGTTCAATTTGGTCACTTTTACTAAAGTCATAAATTACTTAGAATTTTAAAAAATGTCTAGGAACTATTTGGTAATCACCCTCCATATAATTAAACTTTCAACTTGAAAGGCCAGCTTATGCATTTAACAGCAGAAGTACATAACAATATATAAATGGTAAATTAGACACCACTTCTCTGTATAAATTGTGATATCATGAACTAACCTACACATAATCAGTATATATAGATAGATATGTAAAAATTAACAATTTTGAAATCAATCAACTCGCAGAAATTCAAGATATGTTGAAGAAAATGATTGTTTTCGGCCTTTGGATGCTTTTGGCATGCACGGTCTTTGTTAAAGAAACTGAGGTCAAGTATATAACCTATGGAGACATTACACACGACATTAATCCAGAACATCCAGAACTATGCACCGAGGACCGCCTGCTAATCGTTACAACAGAGGATGCAGCACCATAAACCGTTGCCACAATGGGAAGAATCGAAAGTTCAGTAATATTGTTCGACTGAATAAGCACAATTTACCACTAAGGATGATTGTGTTTTGATTCATGATCTTACTAAACATTTCATTTTAATTAGATCTTATATCACTTTCTATCTTAATTTCTCTCTTATAATTATGTTTTATAACTTTATTGTTGAGCGAAACTATCTGTATAATGTTTCCATTATATTTATTATAAGTCAATTCATACTCAAATCATATGGCTAATAAGCTGTTACAAGTTAAAATTTTAGACAATCTAACATTACTCTTTTTAAAATAATTTAAATATATTACTTCAAAAATGATTCGAACAGCTAACCTGAAAGTCATTTGCTCAAATCTCAAACTCGTATATCCACTAGTTGAACTACGTCTACGTTGGCAAATGTATTACTCCAAAAATAATAATAATAATAATAATAATATAAATATATGAAGGTGTAGAAAATTCCTTTTCAGTTTCTATCCCCTAGAAGGCTAGAATCAAGCGGCTAATAATCAATTGTAAACCAATATTGAACACGTTCTTGAATCAGATCAGAACAAAAAATGATCAATGGAGATAATTAATTATTATAAGCTCCTGGTGTAATTAGGCCTTTAATAAAATTACACAATTCTTTTATGTACAACTAACAGGCCCAAATTGTAGTTGGATTGGATATGTTTTGGTCCAAGTTAATAAATCTTTTATGGACCAAATCTAGTAGTGAAATTCATCTTGCCATTTGTTTTTTCTTTAGCAAAGTACACTTGAGATCTCATCTACAATCCCATATTTTCCATCCTAATATATACGGCAGTTGAGATGTCATTTGGTTGGTGAGATATTAATTATGATTTATGTGTATTTACTCATGAAATGACACCTCAACTGCTACACGGGTTGAGATGGAAAAAGTGAGATTACATGTGGGATCTCTAGCATCACTTTTAATGATATTATATATCGTATATCATAAAATTTGACTTTTCGTTGTGCACTTCAACTTTCTCATCTACTATGACCGTGGGAGGAGACCTCTCTTTTGTAATAGTAAATGTGTTGATCTAACTAGATCCTGAAAGATCCCTAACCCAATCGGTGTCAGAATTATTAAGAAAAATGTCCCAAAAAAAAAGGTGTCTTGAGTCCCTTACATATCTAGATTTATAAAATAAGGCTTGGGGTTTATACACAATTTTCGTTTTGACCTAATTTATCCAAATAGCGGATTAACTAAGTTGTTTTGATCTAGATTAAGCGTAAAACTGTACAAATCATGACACCTAACTAAAATCACGAGTCCATTCAGTATGGCAATTGAGCTGATCAACTTCTCTACAATTTTTGAAAATAATCAATTTATTATAATTTTGGCATCTTCATGTACTCTGTTGAAATTTGTATTGTATAACAAATGTGTTGAACATGCTAAAGAGCAATATGCTTTCAAAAACTAAGCGTTCACATTTGGAGACAAAATAATCTTCTTTTTTTTTTTTTATTTTTTTTTTATAAATAATTATAATTACTTGAAAGCAACTTGTTATTTTAGTTGAAAGCAATATTACCTTAACGTGTCGACTTCTTCGATCAATATTGCAATAAAGTATGAAAATGAACCGTGAATCAAAAACTTGTTTGTCAAGACCGACCTAATTAATTGATTTAAAAAATAAAAATTAAAAATTAAAAATTAAACAGAAAAAAAAAAAAAACTGAATTGATCTAATAGAAAAAAACATCATAAACGATGATCATAGAACCGGACTAATTAAATAAGCACTTATCAAAATTATATGCCATAAATTTAAAATATATTATTACACTATCAATAAAAAATGAATGTGAATGTGACCGATGGTAATGAGCGCTCACTGATTGATCCGAACATGGAAATTATCCGTCTGGATATGAGCACGAGATACATTTACTTTTCAATCTTAGAATTAACAAAAAAAAGTAAAAGAAAATAAACAACGGATTATTTAATATGTTAAAAGATCATATCAATATATACATGAAAATTGAAACAAGAAAAATTAAAAATTACATTTACAGTAGTAGTGCAAAAAAAGGAAAGCAGAAAAATTATAATTGATGATGATCAAGCAGAGAAAAAACCATTAGAAGCAGCAAGAGCAATCTGGGTTTTGGGTTCCAATAAAAGAATCCACTTATGTTTAACAAGCTCCACGTACTTGAAATCAAAAATGTTGTTGCTCTTCTTGATCATCTGATTCTGATTCTGATCATCATGATCTTCTCTGTTTCTTGAAGAACTCTGCAGTTTCACTCTCCTCTCATACTCCTCTGCCACCAGCATAGCTATATCTGCCATTTGATCTTCTTCTTCTTCTTCTTCTTCTTCTTCACTTTCTCTCTTATTTTCTCTTTCAATCTCTGTATTTATATATATATAATACAGGGGAGGAAAAATTAATGGATAAGGTTGACAGGTGGGTGCTGAGATTTGATCATTATTTTATGATTTTTTTTTTTTTTGGGTGGTTTTGGCGGAGATTGTGGGTTCGTGGGTTCCTCTGGTTTTATTCTTCTACATGGACTTTGTTTGTTTGTTTCAGACTTTCAGCCACGTTCCGTTGTTTTCTTTTTTAATGGGCAAATTATACAATCACCCCTTAAGTTTAATATTTTATTTGTGTGTGTCACTTTTGTTTATTATTTCAAGGACATCCCCTGCTGTAAAATCGTCTTTTTCATGTTAATATGATGAATTCATTATTCATTATTTATATAATACTAAATTAATATTATTTTAAAAAAAATTATGGATGTAGGAGATCAAATCTCCTCCATAAATCAAACAATTTCTACTATTGAAAAATAATTATAAAAATAAAAATTAAAAAAAAAAAAAAAAAAAAAACCTTAAGAGATCTAGAGATCTCTTCCATGAACTTCATCATCTCTATCAAACAAAATAATTAAAATTGGAAAAAAGGCTCTAGCCTTCTCGACCACAAACATGAAGAGGCCAAAGCACATCTTTGTGGAAAAGGAGACAAGAATCTCTCCTCTTTTTTATTTTTATGACAAGAAGCTCTAGCCTCTCCATCTTGTGGTAAAGGAGGCAAGAGCCTCTCATTTTTTTTATGGCGAGGAGGCTCTAGCCTTCCCATGGTTTGGGAGGCTAGAGTATGGGAACTCCCAAACCATGGGAAGGCTAGAGCCTCCTCTTTTCCCTAGCAGATAGGTAGCTTCTCCATCTTTATGGTAAAGGAGGTAAGAGCCTCTCCATTTTTTTTAAGGCAAGGAGGCTCTAGCCTCCCCTTTTTACCGGTAGATCCGTAGATAGGCTCTAGCCTTTTGTCTTTGTGGCAACGGAGGCAATAACCTTCATTTTTTTTTTCTATTTTTTTTTAAATTATAAAATAAATAAGCTAGGGTATCTTAGTCATCTCACACTCAAAATGTGGTCATATTTATACAATTATGAAGAAAAAAAAAAGTTGCATATATGTACAATTATGTCAGGGGTGTTTATTCAATTTACTCTTTTAAAAATGACAAAAATAGTGCTAATGTTGAAACTTGAAAACGTGAAAGTTGTTTTTCTATTTTGATGGGAATTACATGTAAATATGATTTATTGAAATTTGTGATACATGCATCTTAGATTTTTAGCATGTTACAATAAAAATGTCGAGCAAATGACGGCATGCATTTGATGGTGTACTTGACTTCGGGTAGGTGCTTGTATTGCTATTGTGACCAACACAATGACAAGTTGTGCATTTCTTTTGAGTTACTTCCTCGCCAAATGACGACTTAAGATTCTTTCTAGGTCTTTTAGGAGGACGATAACCTATGGGTGGGTGAACAATTTTTTATGCAATATCTGAATGAACCAACCATTCGCTGGATTGTCCCACGGGATGTATTTCCCCACTATACGCTGCAATAAGGAACACACTAGAGTAATAAGGGGAATAATAATTAGGAAATGAAAATCCTCGTAACCTAATGCAAGATAATGCATGTGCACATGGAAGTTGGTCGACATCAAATTCTACACGTACAAGTTTTTGTGATCAAATCCACATGTCCATCTAAATTTCCATCTTTAATAAGGAACGTGTAATATGTGATGGGGTAGACCCGTATATATCGTGCTTCATCATCCTTAACACATATGGCTACATCTGCGGTTGTTGTCAATTGAATCGTCAGTTTAAGTGCAGTTGTGCGACTATCATGGAACCAACCCTAAAGAACCCCTCTGATGTAATCAATCACTCCGATAATAGGCAATTCCTGGCATTCTTTAATTGCATTATTCATAGACTCTGCAATGTTGGTTGACATTATGTTATACCTTTTTCGAGGACTATATGCTTGCGACCAATGATCAAACTCGGCATCCGTAACATACTGAGCTGCTTCAAAATTAATATTTGCTAGTTGTTCCATATGCAGCATGAATTGACATTCCCGATACACCCTGGTTGCCTTTTCGAAGTACTGCCGCGAACGTGACGGTTCTAAAAACCGTCAGAAATGATGTGACGTGCGAGTTTTTACCCTTCGCAAGTATACGAATCGTTAGATGCGTATAGTGGTTATGAGTACGGGTATTGTTCCCACGAGAGAGGTGTAGTACCTTAAATCGGTTCTAGTCTTAGATACTATATATAATATATATACAATATACTTACACTATGTACATCCAAGAAAAGTAAATGGAAATTGTCCTAAGCTAACAACTAAACTAAGATTACACTAAGAGGGCATAAATTAAATATAACTAAGTTAACACTAAATTACCACTAATGGTTGTCAATCCCTTAGGCAATTAACTAAACTAATTAACTAAGTAACCAACTACAATTAATTAAACTAACAAGCTTACTAAACTGATTTAACACTAACTAAACTAACTAAACTCATGCATGGTCATGCCTAAGTGAGGATTGTGTGAAGTGGTATGGGAAATGAATTGCTAGGAAGTGGTGTTCATGCAACTAGTCCAATTCCTAGTTTATAGTAAATAAGCTTACAAGATTAGTCTTAACTAATCTAACCTAGGATAAAGACACATACATAAATGGGCATTCATGCATGATATTGAGTTCTCAATTAGTCTATATCCATTACACATCAATTTATTGGTTAATCAATTAACATGCATACAATAAGCTCAAGCAAATAACACATCAACTAAATAATGGATTTTATTACAATCATACCAAATCCATACATAAACATATTCCACATACAACAACACTAAAGCAATTACAGGAGAGAAAGGAGACAACCTATTCTTATTTAAGTCTCAAAGCTAGTTCACTCTCCTTACACTTGGTGGGTTCCAATTGATTTTAAGCTATTGTAGGTGTAATTTAGGTTTAAATTGGATATTAGGGATTGTGTTTTTAAATGCAAAAGAGGTATATTTGTATGAGGAACGGTTTTGGGCAAGGTTGGACGTGAAAAAGACAAGTTTCTCTCTCTAAAATGACAAGCTCACGAGTTCGAACCCCTGCTCTCACAGGTTCATTCTCCCTGATGGAAGTCGTGGAGAGTTCTTCACGTTTTCCTATGAGTTGGTGTCTTCTGGTTCGCGGCTCCTTCCTCCTGGAATGAAACCGTGGAGTTTTCGCTTGCTTGAAACGTCTGGTTTGCTGGAAAGAAGGCGCGGATGGTGAACTTGAAGTTTGCACTTCCATGGAGACTTGGAGGATTTGTTGATGATGAAACCTTGTGAATGGGAGGCTGGAAATGAACGTGACCAAAGTGGAGTTAGCTTCCGATCAGGGCGGATCGACGCCGAAAAAGCGGTCGAAAAACTGTCAGAAACGACCGGGTCTTATCGCGGGTCATATCCGGGTCATACCGGGTCAGGCATGACCCGTTAGAGGTTGATGGCTTTGTGACATCAGCCTTGCGTCAGCATGACGCGTGCATGGTCCAAAATGACGTCGTGTGTTACGTTGATGATGTGCATTGTACGGCGATTTACAATATTTCCCCTGATCTCTTCTCTATTTACAAAATCTTCAATAATTGCCTGAATCTTGCATTTTACCCTTGAAATGTCCAAAATGACAACAATGCCCCTGAACTTCCCTATTTACCTGAAACACTTATTTAATTCATTAAATATCCGATTTTACCGGAGAAACAAACATAAAGTAATAGAAATTAGGGGTATAAAATAGGTACTTTTATACCCTGATCAACCGTTTAAGTGCTTTATTCTTGCCATAGTGTGCAGGCATGTTCCGTTGTAGATGAATTGCACATGCACTGTGGAATGAATTTAGGAACACTTTTTCCACACCAATTATGATATTGTTTTTCTGTCAGAAACGATAACCAAACATCAACTTTGCCAATGGCTTTATGTAACCTAGATAAAACCATTCTCAACCTTCATTTGTCTCTGATTCGCCAACATTAAATGCTAAAGGAAATATTTTCTCATTGCCATCCATACACATAGCCACAAATAAGACCCATCTATGAGGACTTGTCAAAAACGTCTTGTCGATGGCAATGACCAGTCTAATCGAAGACAGAAAACCATCTATACAAGCTTTGAAGCAAAAGAACATATACATGAACCTGTTAAACGAATCTGTGTGGAAATCTGCAATAGTCCCAGGATTTGTTTGCTCTAACATGTACAAGTATGATGGAAAAATACTGTGTGACACAACCGGTGTTCCTTAATCCTCCTCTAAGGCAATATGTCTAGCTCGGTAGCCTTTGTGATAGTTACAAGAGATGTCAAACTCCCTCTGCATGTCATTTATAATTTCCTTAGGCCTATATAAACAATGATCATGAAATTTCTCTTTTATGTGTCCCCCTATAACCCTTGCACTTGCTTGCCTCTGATGTGAAAATCGTGCTTCTGTGGAGTATGTGTGTTGATTGTCAAAATTTCTAATTTGGAAATAATCAGAATTTTGAACCTTACGCATTTTCCAATTACAATCCTCAACAATACACCGAACTTGATAACGTGTTCTAACTTGAACACCCTAATCTGGAACTGGTTGGCAAAGCAAGAACTACCTAATTGCAATTGTAGTTGTTGCTTGCTTGGAAACACTTCACCCACTTCAATACGCATGGTAACAGGTCTTGGTGCAACTTCACCCGAATTAATAGAATAAAATGCACATGGAGGTGGAACAAGCCTCTGGACATGGGAAAATTGCTCGTCATGCTGGTTGGGAACTTGATTAGGAATGAGATTGAACTGTGGTTCTGTTTCATCATGACCAAGAATGAGACGAGGAGAAGTTGTATCAATGTTGGCAGTTAGTCTAAAACCCTCTAGAATATCGTCCAAATTGGCACCCATGTTATGTACATCTGACCTTTGAAACTCATCAATTTACTAACTTGTATATTGCTTTTGTGTGTATGATGAAATTCTTACTCAAAAGTTGCATGGTGTGGGTTGTGAGAGGACTCTGGTGGTTTATGATTCCTTTATGGACACTCATTGCCGATTTTCTCAACACTAATGCAAACTAATGGGTCAACATTCTCTCGACGAAGCAACAAATCAACCTCTTCATCATCAACAATCTCAATAGGCATACTAGGACGAAAATTTTGAGCAACAGTTGTCATACTGACCCGATAATGATCTCTATCAATTTCAGTGACATGGTATACCTTATCTAATAATTTATCATAATTTGCATCTCTTGGAAAATCAAATGCCTTTGCTTTTCGACCTTCATACCACTATTGACCATGATGACTTTTCCATTTTCCACCCCAATTCAAAATCAATTGCACACTTGTCATCTTGAATCCTAAAAAAAAAATTAACAAATATAATCAACCCATAAAAATCGTTATTACTCCTAGGAAATTAGATGTGATAATGAAAATGAGCCATTAAAAATATAAATGTAGCCATGAAAAAATCCTCGGGACAGGGTGTCTCGACGTCGAGTCACTCTATCCCGAGGCTTTGTCAAACATTGAAAAACATCTCGGGACGGGCCGACTCAACATCGGGTCACTCCGTCCAGAGGAATTAAATCCTTGGGATGGGGAGACCCGATGTCGGGACATCCTGTCCCGCGGTTTTTTTTTAATGTTGAAAAAGTTTCAGGAAAGGGTGTCCCGACATCGGGACACCCTATCCTGAGGAATTAAATCCTCAAGATGGGGTGACCCGATGTTGGGACACTCTGTCCCAAGGTTTTTTTTCAAGCCTTGCAAAATGCAAGGTTGATAAAAAATGAAAAGAAAAAAAATCGAGGATATTACAAAACTCTCAAAATAAGGCAAATGAGGTTGAAAAAATAATTTTAAAATGTAATACATTTCTTCAAATTACTTATATAATCTTCTCTAACTTTTTACAAAACTTTCAAAATAAGGCAAATGTGTTATAGTGTAGTAAAATTATTAGATAGTGTTTAGTTTATTAGTTTGATAAGTTGGTTGGTAAAATGGTTAGTAAAAGTAATAAATAAGGATAATAAATATGGTAGGTTATGAGTGAGGGCATTTTGGAAAGAATAGGGTAGTTTTGCAATTGAATTAGATTTTAGGATAGATTTAGTAATTAAGCCCCTAAAATAGGGTATTTTTGTTAAAAACCCTTTATTTGAAAAATATTTTAAAGATGTTTTTTTTGTTGTAAAATTTAACGTAGAATATTAAAACGATTTATTATTTTTTTAATATTTTTTTATATAAGTATGTTCCCAAAAGATACGCGTTGCAGCGGTAGCAGTAGTTTTGTACAACCTCGGCTGCTGATTTAGTGTTGGATGGTCGGTGACAAGACTACCGGACATACAAAATGAAAAATGAAAAGTTACAAAACAGCTGGTGGTTTTTTGTAATTTTTTATTTTTATTTTTTTGGGTAATCATGTAATGTGATGTACAATTCAATGTATTTATAATTATTAACGGAAAAAGTGAAACCCACTTTTTTCCAGACAAAGAAAGGATAAATAGAAGGACACTTGTCTCTTGATGAGTGGTGCTTGGTGGGAGTACATTGTGAATGACGACATTGCATTTGTCCAATCCTAAATTGATAGCAACTATCTGTTCTTGTTTTTGAGTTTTAATGGAAAGAGTTGGGTGACAAAAATATCATTAGACACAGAAAGATGTTTCATTTGAAGTTTAAGAGAGGAAACAGTTAAAGCATCATTTTCAAATATATATATATATTTTTTTTTTCATTTTTTGAGTTTAGAAAATGTAGAAAAGTTGTTCAGTGATAAGAGTTTTTCAAAAAATAAAAATAAAAACACGAAAATCAACTTTTACTTTTAAAGCATCTAAATTGATCGAAACAGGTAAAAGATGTTCTCATCTTTTGGTTTTCATTTTCATAGTACCCACCAGTTAAATTATTAATTGTTTTCAAGTTCCTTTATACAGTATAATATCCTAATAATGAAAATTAATTAAGGATTTATTCATTTACCCACAAATATTTTACCACATGCTGATTATTATTATTATTTTAAAAAGATAACACCACGGTTGATGAGTTGATCAAGGGTTTGTTGAGATAAGCACTACAAGCAATTTAATTAATAAAATCAATTTAACCACTATATTACATTCACTCTTTCAATGTGTTAAAAATAGGACTTCAAAACAATTACACTAAGAGGATGTATTGAATTAGGATTCTGAAGGACATTTAAAAACTTTATAAATCCTTGTGTATTCAATTCGGACATTTAAAGATTTTAAAAAAATCTATATTAATCCAATGATATTTAATTCAGATTTTTATGGACTTTTAAATAGTTCATCCAAACCTGGGTGTATTGAAGTGAGACTTTAAAAATGTCTGTAAAAATCAAAGTATATTCAATTGGGACTAGATTTTAAAAGATTTTTTTAGTTCATGGATTTTGGTATATTTGATGGTGATAGATATAAATATCAAATGTCATAAAATATCCGGCCTTCTCCCTAAAGATTTTGGTAGACTTTGCTCTCTCTCTCTCTCAAAACAGATTCGTGTTGCTTCTTCTCATTTTTTCTCTTCTCAAATCAAAAACAACTAAAAACCGCCGTCTTCTTCAATCTCCATACTTCATTTTCCAACCCAATACCGAGTAACGTGATGGGGATTTCAATAATTTTTTAAAGAAACATAGATATATATTGACATTAAAAGTAACAATGGAAAACAAAGCATCAATAGCTAGATAAAATATTGGTGGTAACCTATTACTCCTACATCGTTGAGATTTGAGGATACAGGTTCAAGTCGCATGACTCCACAAAACCCTAACAAGATATGACTTAGGCAGTAGACACACACATTCTGCCAGCCATATCTGTTACAATTATTTTTTCCTAAAAAGTAAAAGCAGCTACAGAACAATGAAACGCCATATCCATGATCCAACACACCATCCCTGATACTATGACCTCTTAGTGAAGAGAAAAAAAAAAAAAAAATGCTCAATTGCTCATATTGAGCATGCATCCATAAATTTGCTTAACAGAGAGTCTCGGTACCGTATTCGAGACCCTCACACTCAAATTTCAGATTTTTATTAGCAAATAAAGTAAAAAGGAATAAAAGACAAACACCGAGAGTATACAGTACAATTTCTTTGAGATCCCGTTTGTAGTGGTTCAAGGGTGGAATTTGATTGGGTAGAAAATTTTCCTACGGTTGCCTGAGCCATTTATAAAAATAAATAGAATCACTGCCACATGCAGGCACCTATCACTTGCAAAGAAAGCAATAAAAATTTAAAATACATACTCGATTACTATTGAGTTTAATTTCAACACATATTCTTCCCAAAAAATAAATCTATAAAAGTCCAAGATAGATGTCTAAACAAATTAATAAAAGTCTGTGGTAAATATCTAAATAAATCAATGAAAGTCCATGTGGATTTATAAAAGTCTGTAGAAATCTATGAAAATTCGTCACTTAAAAAATATCTTTAGATATCATCAAGAATCCTAAATGAATACACCCTCCTAAGAGTGGTGCTATTGGTACACCCACTACTGAACTATTTATACCCCACTTTTTTAATTATTTATTATTTTTTTTTCCTTTATCAAATTACTTAAAAGATACATACAATTTTTATTAAAAAATATTGTACAAAATAAAACTAATAAAACTAATAAAACCCCCCTCTTTCCTTAGTTCCCTAATGACATAGATTATTTCAAATAATTTAATGTTTACTATTTTTGTTTATATTTTCTTTCAGATCTCGATCTCCTGTTTCCCATGTTTAGTATTTTTTTATTTTGTTTTTCTTTTCAAATTCCAGATCCATGTTTGATATTTATTTCTTCTTTCAGTTTATTTTCTTTCAGATCTTCTATGTATTCTATGATTTGTATCAATTCATTTATATATATTTTTTTGAAAAATGTTATTTACAAAAAAAATGAAATTGCACTAGGAATCGTAACCAAAAAAACATAATCTATGATGAAATGAAACCATACCAAAACCCTAACTCAATCACTCAAAAACAATTATAAGACGATCTATATTACACTTACAATCTAGCACCAGCAATCTAATCGACAAAAAAAAAAAAAAAAAAAAACAAAAACAAAAACAAAAACAAAAAAATAAAAAAAAAATAAAAAAATAAAAAAAAAACTTGCATTTAATAAGGATGGTTGCACAATGAAATAAGAAGAAAAAAAAAATTATGCGAATGGATGCGAGAAAAATGTATATATAGATTAGAGATGAAATGTATTTTTATTTATTTATTTATTATTTTGAAAAAGACATGAGATGTATTAAGTTTGAAAAATAAGTAAAAGGGTAGTCCTAGAAATAAATCAAAAAAGTTAATAAAACCATTTAATTTTATATAATTAAATTAAAATTTTAAAAAATGGGGCATAAATAGTTTAGTATTGGAGGTGCCAATAGCACCACTCTTACACTAAATGCATTTTATAATACAATTATTTAAGGTTTTTTATTTATTTTTTATTTTTTATTTTTTACTTTTATTTTCTAGAATTCTGTTTTCAACTATTGCTATCAGACATATTTAGTGTTTTCTGTTTTTGAAAATATAAAAATTAATTTTTTGTTTTCAAATGAAAACATAAAAAATAAAAACATTACCGAACAGATCCTAGTTTATTGGACTTTGTTGTCCAAAAGCCAAGACTTGTAGACTTGATCTCGGCCAGACCCAAATTTATGTAGTTAAGACTTATTTTTTCGACCTTGTCATCCAAATTGATAAAAAAAAAAAAAAATTGGATTTATTTTTTCAACCAAACCAATAAGTATTGATTCAAGATTTTAATTCATTTTAACAAATATTACAGTTTTTGATCCACAAAAATTTAAACAATCCTAAAAAACTCAAACCTGAAATTAATCAAAATACAACTATTAAAAGATATATCCATAGAGTCACTGCAAATCACATATATTAACGCTAAAGAAGATTTTTACAAGAAAATGTAAGAATCAAGATAGGGTGGGAAGAGAGAGAGAGAGAGAGAGAGAGAGAGAGAAGAAAAAAAAATGCCAAAGAAAGAGAAAAGAGATGGAGAAGTTGGGTGTTTAAGTTAAGGTAATTTGTTCCGTTTATAACTTTGACACCATAAAAACTCAACTTATTAAGTTGAACCCAAAAGAGTGC
Organism: Acer negundo; assembly: GCA_035582765.1. NCBI lineage: Eukaryota > Viridiplantae > Streptophyta > Magnoliopsida > Sapindales > Sapindaceae > Acer > Acer negundo. The sequence continues at coordinate 4,282,938 of CM069240.1, read as the reverse complement.
TGATTGGACCCATTTCCATTCCAAAATTTTCTCTTCTTCTTGATTGTAATATTGTTAATCTAATTTTTTGTGACCTTTCTGGGCAGCAGGTGAGTCTTCCTATGTCAAGAATCCTTTGTTCCAACAATGTCAGTGATAGTTTTGCTAAAGGTTTAGCTGATGTTTGTGGTTCCCCTATTACCAAGAATCTTGGTAAGTATCTTGGTGTACTCCTTATCCATAGCCGTATCACTAGAGACACCTACAAGGAGATTCTTGAGAAGACACAAAGTACATTGGCTTCTTGGAAAAGTTCTACTCTCTCCTTTGTTGGAAGAAGCATCCTTATCAAAACTGCATCTTCAGCCATTCCCATTTATGCCATGCAATCCATAAAGCTTCCTGCAGAGGTTTGCTCTAAAATTGATAAGCTGAATAGGGACTTTTTATGGGGCCATACGATTGAGAATAAGAAGATGCACTTAGTCAAATGGGATTCTGTTTGTCTTCCAAAATGTAAAAGTGGTTTGGGTATTAAGAAGACCACATTGATGAACCAAGCTATGTTAGCAAAGGCTGGCTAGCGGCTTTATCATAATGAGGATGGCTTATGGGGAAATTTGCTCAAGCACAAATATGTGAAAGGTGATGGCCTTCTGAAGCTTGGTACTAACAATAACAGTGATTGTTCAAGCACCTGGAGAGGTATCACACATGGTGCTAAACTTTTGAGTGATGGTTTGAAATGGAGAGTTGGTGATGGAAGTCAAATTGATTTTTGGTATGAAGTTTGGATTCTTGATTCTGGAAGATTGCTAAGTCAGGCCAGTTGTTCCCTCTCCTGTTCCCAAACCGCTGAAAAGGTTAGTGATTATATGATACATGATGACTGGGATTTTCAGAAATTGAGTTTGGTTCTCCCTTGGCATATTATTCACAAAATTGCTAGTATTCATATTGGCAGAGCTCAGGGCAGGAATGATAGAATTATTTAGGGATTGTCTAATAATGGTGAATTTTCTGTTAAAAGTGCTTATATGAGCCTTTTTAAGAGTGCTGATTTGCCATTTGGAAGTGGAAGTTTTTAAGGAATTTGAGTATCCCTCCTAGGTTGCAGAGCTTCTTATGAATTATGCTTCATGGTAAGCTCCTTACAAATGAACATCGGGCTGTGAGAGGCATTACCACAAATATCAGTTGCTGCAGATGTGAGGAGGGATGTGAGAACCTTAATCATGTTTTCAGAGAATGCTCGGCTACTGTGAAAATCTGGGAGGACATTTGCAAGGGAGTCAGTAGTATAGTATCCTTCAATCTAGATTGGAGTGATTGGGTGATGCAAAATTTGAAGTGTACCATGTGCATTAATGGAAGATTTCTTGCCTACCTTCTTTTTTCTGTTTCCTTATGGTTTATTTGGAAATGGAGATGTAAAAGTGTGTTTGACACTAAATTTAAATTGCCTCTGTGTGCCGGTAAAATTATAAAATTATTACCAATTATATGGATGAGTGGTTAAAGGCTAATGATGATGGGGTTAGCAAGGTTGAGATGAAAACTTGTGTTATAGCATGGTCTCCGCCTGAGATTAATTGGATTAAACTTAATGTTGATGGAAGTTTACTTGCTGAGCAGAATTCTATCTCGACTGGAGGTGTTATTAGAACCATATGAAGGATTGGCTTGGTGGGTTTGCTTTGAACAGGGAAGCTGAACTATGGGGCATTTTTGAAGGTTTACAGCTCATGTGGAAGGCTGGGTTCAAGAAAGTTGTGGTTGAAACTAATTCTCAGACATTAGTTTGCTTACTAACTAAGAACACGCCTATGTATCATCCTTTCTTCAGCATCATATAGTTTTGTAAAGATCTAATGGACAGCAAATGGAGCTGTAGTGTTTGACATATTTACAGAGAGGGCAACAGAGTTATTGATGGCCTAGCTAAGCTGGGTCATTCTTTAAAACTGGGAGTCACTATGTTTGATGATCCTCCCCTTCAGATTCTTGGCATTTTGGGTGATGATACTAATGGTCTAGTTGCTGCTAGGATGGTCCCTTCTTTTTAGTTTTTTCCTTTGTTTTGGGTGTGTTGCCCTCCTTATTACCAAAATATATATATATATATATATTGTTAATCTAAAGTTTATTAATTAAACTTATGTCTAAATACATATTGAACATTATATTTATATCTTATCTTACCGTACAAAAAAACATGGTGAGAGCATACATCTTATCCATTTATAGCATACTATATGATAAATTCCTGATCTGTCGTGACTGGATGGATGCACAAATGATGATGTTCATTTGCACCGCCCAAATATTTTCTCCTATACAACATTGACGACACCTAAAGTGTGTGATATTGAAATGTTAAAAGTCTCTGTGATTTTTCAACAAAATATAAGGCTATGATATAAACATTGGGCATCATATTTATAAAGTTTAAAATAAAATCTATAATGACCAAATGGAATGACGTTTATACAGGTATAACAGATCTCGCCAACTAAACAACTTAGAACCAAATCACCAAGCAACAACTATGAAATAGACAACGAATGGTTGAAAATAATACTACCAAATTCATCCCAAAGTTTCCGAGATTGTGTGCACGTAACGTACCATGCACCTTCTACTTACATCAAACCATTGTGGCATGAGATTATATAGAATTGACTACTCGTTTCATATGTATCAGGATTCTCTCCTGTCCTTTTTTTTCTTTAGCTTTTCAACACATGTTTACACCTAGGCATAAAAAAAAAATATTTGATCAAGATTTGTATCTATCATTCAAGTGGATATTTCTTTTACACTCAAATGGATATTTCTTTTACACTTGAAAAAAAAAACCAGGAATTGTAAGGAGAGGATCTTGACTCGTTTCACAAACCCGTATATGAGTAATGAGTGGAAGACGCATATATGTCGGACGGATTTTAGCATTTATTTTTTCAACTTCAAAGTCGCAAGCAGTACAGACAGATCAAGTATTCAAGTGTTGTTGGACACAAACATACCTTGCTTAGTACAACTTTTGGCGGTTTCGGAAAATCTTGAATCCAGCAGTCCTGATTCCAGTAAGCATATCAACAAGAAGAATAAAGTTATCAAAAATTGCAGAACCCCAAATTGCATCACAAATCAACCCAATTCGAGCCAAAATTTTGTGGAAACTCGTCCACTCCACCAGACTCGATTTAGTTTTTAGCTGCAACATCTACACTCTACCCTAAATGCAGAATATGATAACGGGATTTCTAGTAGAATGTTGATTGTCAACAGACACAGCAAAATATGAGATACATATAAATATTGTAGAAAGAAAATTAACTGAATAAATCATGCAGAGACATGTATTTTTACAGGAAATAGTTGAACAGATAAATTGTATCGAAGTAAGGTTCTATACAGCACCCCAGAATCCGTAGGTACAATAAATAAATAAAAACATTTGGAGATCTTGAAAGGCCACTCAAATGATATATCATTGAAATACCTGTTGTCAGTTAATAGTTATTCAACCTCTTCCAGTTTCCTTACAATTATCGAAGGCAATGGTAAAATTTACAGGACAGAAAAAGCAGATGGAATTTTTCACGGATTATCGTAAACATATCATAAATGTAACTGAACAGCATTGAAGTGCGTGGCACTGAAATTTTTCTTACCCAATAAACTGTATAAAACTCATTTCTCAAACTACATTAAAAGCCCATAGTGGACTGGAGACTGACCTACCGAGATAGACAGTCGTCTATCTTTGCATTATCTTATTCTTGTATACGCCGAGTATGACCACTTTCAAATTTATAGGAGGCCCAATGATTTCAGCTGCTGAACATGCTCAGAAGGGAGAGGCTGAGGAGACCAATCAGATCCAGTCATCTCGCCATCAACATCCTCGACCACATATTCCTGAGAGAACATGAAGTAGTATATTCAAAAGAAAATCAATTTAGCATCCTAACTCATATGCAAATAAGAGAAGGCTTAGTTGATAGAATTTGGACCCTCTCCTTATTTCATCTTTTTCCTAACCTCATCTAATCTTATGACACATAAGTATTGCAATGAATGTATGGTTAAAATGTGATTGATTTCCACGACCACTTTATCACTAACCAATCATATCAGGAAAAACATGAGGTAAGGAGAGGATCCAAATCCTAGTTGATAACATCATATCAAAGATATACTTTTATGCTATACAGAACATTAAAAGTTTTTGCAGACACAGAACTTTTACTGCCACTTGCAATTAAAACTGAGAAGCAAATTGCAATCTCATCCAGAAGGTCGATCTTTCAATTAAACCATTATTAATCATAAGCAAGTGAAAGTATTTGGTCATAATTTCCAGTATTCTCTTCTATATGTGGTATTGTTAACAGACCGAGCAGTGGGATAAACTTAGTTAAGTAGTTAGTTGCATTGAACATAGTGGGTGGTATAATACACCATAATATTGCTGCTTAAGTAGGAAAACTAGTGACATGTCATTGTCACCCAAACTCACTTTGGTTAACATCCTTTTTGCAAGTATGTGATAGTGCCGCTGCCAGATCCGTTGTCCAACCATTGTAGCCACCAAAACACTGTAGAATATGCCAATAACGGTAAACAGTGCCAGCACAATCAAAGCCATTATGAATAATAACGGTAGCCCTGCTTCCCCAGCACCTCCTATACAACCACATTCACTGGCTGTGCTTGCACAACTTTCAAAGCATGTGGTACAGTCAGTCCACATACAAAGAGTTCCAGGCAGATGGCAATCTGCACATAGTCTGCAAAAATAACATACAGAAACAAACCACTTAATTAATCATCTATTTGGATTAGCATCTTTAGATTAACAACCCATTGGATAATAAGATGTACTTACAATTCTATGCATAGGCTTTATTAATGTAGTCTAAGTATTTGAAATGAAAAATAGAAGTCAATCAATTACTAGATCTAAGTAGGGTCTTAAAGTAAATTAACTACATATGGTAATTCTGATAAAGGAACTACAAAGATATTACCACTATCAAGTCAACCAAATTGCCTCTTGTACAAATCTTATAACTATACAAGTAAGAAGAGACTTGGAAGCAATGCTGCCTTAAGTTGACAAGACTATGTAACTATGTAACTATGTGTGTGTGACTGTGCATGTGTGGGCGGGGGTAGGTGGGTGGTGGTTGGGGTCACAGCATTCTCCCTTTCTCCTCCTCGAAAAACAGACAAATAAGGGAAATAAACTTCAAAAAACAGCTCAGATGCTTCAACAAAGATCAAATGAGAAAGCACAAAAGTAACCAAGAATCAGTGAGAACTCCCATTATTAAGAAGCTCAGTCCATTAAAATTCCAACTCATTTCTTTAAAACACTCCTACCTCAAGTTTTAAAAGATAATAACAGGGAAAAGATTCTAATTATATTCCATAGAATAAAGATGAAATAGAATCAAAACTTTAGTAACAAAACAGACTATGATGATCATGATTCATGACAATGAAAAAAATGGTAATAGTAATTAGTTCATGTGCATTGACTTTGCAAATAAAAAAAATAATAGAAATATACCCAGGTTGACAGCAACAAAGACATAATTCTCGACAAGGTTGAGCCAAATCATTACGCACTCTTCGGTCATAACAAGTAATGAAGCATCCAGATAGCCCCAGCAAAGCAAAAAATAATAGTGCTCCTGCAGTCGACAATATCTGTATATGATTACAAATACCATATAGAGAGGTTGCGCAAGTGTTGAAGCAGAATATGGGAAGTGACAGTCAATGCATGTATCCTGGAGGTAAGTCTTACAACCATATTTTAATAATTCCTACTGCCATCAGTAACTAAAATTGTGGAAATATTTTAATAATTCAAACTTAGATCTTTCTCCCAGGGTAAAAGATATTACAAGATTTGAATCAACTAGCAGCAGCCACAACTAACAAACATGCCTACTCAGTTCCTCCACAGTATTTTAGCACATAAACCTCGAAGTATCAGATTCAGATGAAAATTCATGCAAATTCAGTGAGAAAATCATCCCCAACAATATTAACTACAACATTATCTTATAAGAAAACTCAATTTAAAACACTAATAGGTAAGACATAAGAGTAGTGATATAAATCTGGTTCAACCCACATCTAAAAACATAATTACAAATGAGACAAAATGCATGTACTACTACTAGAGCAAATTACAATCATATTCGATTATCAGCATCGTTTATCATATATTTCAGGTATTGAGACTTTACCACATATGTAGTAAAAACTGAGCTCGCTATCAAAACCCCAAGCCACACGAAGCCAGGATTGCTGGTAACTATCAATTAGATACATCAAATATGCCAGCGAAGCAATCACCTGCACAAAACAAATGTAAAAACATGAGTATTAAAACCTAGAGAACAATGTTTTTACAGTTATAACTAATAAATTCAAGAAAATATCTAAGAGTACAAAACCAACAACTTACAAGCTGAACAGCAAGAAATATAGATAAAATGTCTCTTGTGACAAAGAACCTAAATTTCAAGGTTCTCCATCGTCTGTCAGCAGCAACATGAACTCTCAAATGATAAGGAGCTTTGCAGGTTGTGCAATGAGCAAATGCAAACCCTTCCTGCAAAAATTTAAGTAAATTGATCAGACAAAATTTTGACACTACTGTAGAGTGTAAATCCCAGAAAAAACGCATATACTTTTCATATTAATTTCTAATAACCAGAGAAAAACAAGACTTACATGGAAAATCTTGCCAGAAAATCAATCAATACATAAGATCCAAAAAGGACCAGAATCACTACTACTTAGAAAACAATATTACCACACGTACATTATTTGCAACAAAATAAGTAACATATGTGAACATAATATCAAATTTCGGCACAACTAGTGCTGCAGGAACAAGCTCGCAAAATCACAAAATGAGCAAATAAGTAAAATCTCATTTCTTATATTACTCTTCTCCTTAGGTAAACATAAGAATGGATAGACAGAGATAACCTTCAAATATAGGTCTAACTTTAGTGTGTCCACAAACTAAAACCAAATAATTGTGTGGTGTAGTTGCATATAAATCTAGCAAAAGCACATGATTGATCATGTAGTAGTCATGGTCCATATAAAGATCATCTGGCTCACACAAGAAACCATAGCGTAAGCTTAACTCAAAATGCAGAAAATGGAATTGGTATATATACCCGTACAGCTCGCCAATGATCCAAACACTCTCGGTGTACATACTTTGATGTTCCTTTGCACTTGCAGGGAGCAATAAAATCTCTACCTGAAATATATTCATTCACACAAAAATGAAAAACCCAAGGTTAATCAGCATGAAAACGTTCCACTCCACATAAATAAACTATAATAAATAACAAAATATCAATCTATACGAACTTGACAACAAACAATTGATGACAAAATTATGAACTCAGCCCAACAATGACAGCACACAATCTCTAAACTATAAATCTAGTCTCTTCACTTTTCCGGCTAATCTCTAAACTAAACCATGTCACAATCTCCAAAACTACACATCTTAGTTGACGTACACCAAATTCGAGTTCATTTCTTCAATTTTCTCAGTGGTTTAATAGTTTAAAAGCAACCCAAAACAGAATAATTGAAAAAATAAAAATATAAAAAATTCTTGCTTTTGTGATAATCAAGGATATTGAGTAACAAAACAGCAAAAAAAAAAAAAAAAAAAAAAAAAATCAAACACTCAAGTGAAGCCATCAATTCCCCGATACTTCCGGATTAATAATTCTCCAGAAAAAAAAGACTGAATTTTTATAATTTTAACTAAACTGATGCAACTAATTTCACTCAATTGATGAGAAAACACAATCAAATTATACCAAAAAAATACAAAAATAGAAGAGTGACGTGAAGTGAAATGATGATCACCGTCGGTTTCGAGACAGATACGGCACTGAATTTGCTCGCCGGGACCGGCTTCGAGGTCGATCTCGGAGGGCTCGGTGATCGGAGTAGGAGCGATGAGAGGCGACGCGTCTGATTGTTCACTCATTTTTTGAATACTTTTGAAAAAAAACAAAAACAGAGAGAGAGAGAGAGAGAGAGAGATTTTCTTTTCTAAAAGGGAATTCAATTCATTTTTTCGTCAATGAAGAAGAACAAGCAGAAAAAATCACAAAATTTGAATTTTGTTGTTGAATTCTCTCCCTCACTCGCTCGCTCAGTGAGAAAAATTTTCAACTTCTGTGACGGTTTTTTTTTTTTTTTGGGGACATTTGAGAGAGGAGAGCGAAAATCAACAAAAAAAAAAAAAAAAAAAAAAAAAGGGGCCAACCAAAGAGCAAAAATGTCCGCATTTTTTAAAAATTGTATTTGTGTCTTTTTTTGGGTTGCTTTTACCAAATTACCCTCAATTTGATTCATATCAAAATGACCTAGTTACCCTTATTTATTCCCCTAACTCTATGACATTACCAAACTGCCCTTCGTATGAAGAAGCTTCATTAACCCCTATTCACGATTTTCCCTCTAACACACTAACCCAACAGTCGGGATTGAAATTGGAAACATCAAGCCCCAAACATCACCCAAACATCCATCAAAACTAGAGCCGAGAAGAAGAAGAAGAAGAAGAAGAAGAAGAAGAAGAAGAAGAAGAGAAGTGACTTGGCGAGGCTACTCAACATCAGAACTCGAGCCAACATTGCCTGAACATCCATCAGAACCAGAGCCCCGAAGAAGAAGAAGAAGAAGAAGAAGCCTAAAAGAAAAAGAGAAGTGACTCGGTGACATTACTCGACATCAGAACCCGAGCTTGAACAACGAGGAACAAAGGTATTGTTTTTATTATTATCTTGTGGAAATGTTTCTAGGTTTGTTTGTCTTTAGGGGCATTATGTTTTATGATATTAATTTGAATTTGGTCTTTACGGGGACTTTGATAATTGTGGTTTAGGGCTCATGTTTCTCCTTTTCTTTCTCCGTGTTTATTGTAGTAGTTGTGGTCCCTATGTTCTGTTTTGTTGCTAGTTGCTATGGTATGGTGGCCCCAGTCCTTCTTTGGGGCTCCTTCCTGGTTTCGTTTCTCCTTTTCTTTTTCTTGGTGTTTGTTGTTATAATGCCCGGGAAATATATGTGTGGCCAGGGAATTATAGTTGCATCCCGGGAATTATAGGTGTGGCCCGGGAATCTGGTGAATGTTAATATGAAGCTTCACGTCTCAATTTCACACTTCAATTTTCTAGGCTTCATACAATATTAACAGGCCTTACATGAATATCCCCGGCTTCAGTTTACACTTGAGATTTCTTTTCTTACATGCATTTCCCTGTCTTTTTCCTTTTTACAATGCATTTTGTTCTATTTTGCTATGTTTAATCTTTGTTTAACTTTTGTTTGTTTTTCTTGCTTTGCAATGTCTGACCCTAAGTATGGGTTATTTTTGTTTGGTGTTTAAGCAGATGCCTAAAAATCCAAACAATAGTCTATGGCATTTCCCAGACCACAGAGAGTGGGTGGTTGATGTGAGAGTAAACTCTAAGAGCAAGAAAAATCTAATTATAGATATTAAGGAGGTCTTAAGGAGTAGTGGCATGGTGGAAAGATTTAAGCAAGACCTGTTTGGCAAATACTTGGATTGCCATAACCGTTGAAGATTCATGGATTACTTATTCACAACCTTTTAAAAAGGGAGGCTATTATTCCAGAACAAAGAGATGATGAAATATGGCTAGGTATTGGGAGGTCACAGGTTTGTTTTGGGAAAGAAGAATTTTGTGTCTGTAGTGGTCTGAGAATGGGTCCATTGCCTCAAGCTTTCATTAAAAATATATATATATATATATATATATATGATAAAGAGGGTTCGTTGTTAAAGAGATATTTCAAAGAGAAAAGGCCGACTGCTAACCTGTTGTATGCCACTATGAAAAGGCTCACGGGCCAGGAGGGTGAAGACATATAAAAGATGGCGCTCATCTTTATGGTTAGCCAATTTTTTGGCACAGATGATGGACGGAAAATCATTCCTGGATGGATGTTTGCATTAGTTGAGGACGAAGAAGCATTCAAAAAGTTTATATGGGGGTCTTACATATACAATATTACACTGTTTTGGCTGAAGAGATTTACACAGCAACACCTTCACACACTGAGAGGTACAACTAAAGAGGAAGAGATGAAGAAGGAGGAAGAGAAGAAGAAAGAGGTAGAAGGAAGGGGGAAAATAAAATAAAAGGAGAAGATGGAGAAGAGGAAGATGAAGATGAGAACAAAGAAATGGAAGAGCAAGAAGAAGTGGATTAGAACAAAGAAATAGAAGGGCAATAAGGGGTGGTGGATGAAAACAAAGAAGGGCAACTCCTAGAAATTCAAGCGCCTGTAGAGAAGAAGAAGTAGAAATACCATACCCTAAATATATTCGGGTTTACTCTACCATTCCAAGTATGACTTATATTTTCTGGTCCTTTGTACATTACACACAATATCCATGTATATAATAATAGAATAAAATTGGATGATATTTAATTAAATAGGTATGGGCTGTGGAGAGAATTACTTGATTGTCGGATATCGTCGGTACACAATCTGGTACCGAGTTTCCATGTTTTACCAGATGGAATTTCAATAGAAGGGTTACCGATATCGAATCCAGATTCATATCAATGGTGTGTATGTGACTAGTTTTCCTTTTTTTAGTTTTATAATAATATCGAATTGTTACAATGCAAGTCCATAACATTGATTTTCGTTACGCATGCATATGTCATATTTTCCTTGGGAGGTTAAGACATATGAGAAGGGGACGGATTACTATAAGTCCTTGAAGCGAGACTATGTGTGTGGCCTACTGATACACAAGGGGAAGGGTTTGTTAAAGGCAGCTCAAATTGTAATTGAAAAAGAAGAGAAGGTTGGTTCTGACGAGGACTATGATGAGAATTTTAAATTGGATGGGGGGATGAATCTATGTACAACCATACAACAGCATCCATTGTGAGATCACCAAATAATCCCATATCTAGGAAGAAGTTGTTTGATGATACTGATTCCCAAACTCACAAGGTACGATTTTATTTTACGAGAATATTAAGAATAGTTTAGTATAATTGTTTAATGTCTCTTATTAGGGGCACTTGTAAGCTTTTTATATTGTGAATGGTTGATACTGTGGTAGGCAATGCAATTCTTGAATAGATATTTCCAATAGCATTTCAAGATTATTTCTGTCTCTCAAAATTAAAACATATATATATATATATAGACTTTGGAAAAATTATTCAGGATAATAATTAGTATTGCTTCGATGTGCATACTCACATAGGAAAACTGAATGTACTATGACCATAACTGAGTTTGAGCTCACCCCTAAGTTAGAATTCTTTTCCATTTGATTTAATTATCTAAATGATGGGTGAGGTGCAAAAGGTAGACATATCTATGGGTTAGCAGGATATATTTGTAAAAAGCGAGGGAATATTATCTAGGACAGTTTCATTCTCCCACTAATTATTTTAGTTAGGTTATAAATGTTGACACTCGTATTTTGGTCATTGCAATCTACATTTCAGACTTCTATTAAGCCGTCCACCATCACCGACCTTTATTCAGCTATTGCTTCGCTGATTAAGGAAAGTGATTCAAATACTGCAAAATTGATTAACGAAAGCGAGGAATGACAACTATCTTCTTTTAGAGCAGAACTTATAGCACAACTTACTAAGATAAGAGAAGAAATCAAGGTAGGAGAGATAAGAGAATAAATCAAGGTAGGAGAGGTAAGAGAAGAAATCAAGGTAGAAGAGGTAAGAGAAGAAATCAAGGTAAGAGAGGTAAAAGAAGAAATCAAGGTAGGGGATACACCGACCAAGAAATCAAAAGAGGAAAATTCAGGAACAGGCCCGATTAAAAAGAACGATAAGGTTTCTAATGAGGTAATATATTGCCATCCCCTAAACTTGCTTCTAATCTAATCATTCTTTTTCTGTTTATGATACTCTAGTCGGTAATGGAATCTTTATACTTGTCAATGTAGGATCTCGATGGTGAGATTTTGTGCAAACCAGTGACATTATGTGATGTTCAAGGTGATGCTACAAGCAATTGGAAAATGGAAGAGAGTGATGTTGATAAACATTTGAGTGATCCTCGAGCTGATGCTCCAGCCGATTCAAAAATGGTTGAGGTACATATGATCATCGAGTTTTTGTATGTATATCAATTGCATTCGAGTGACTTAATATCTTTGTACATTTAGGATGTGGACAACCAAACTATCCTTGATGAAAATGAGTCGAAGGAGATCAACGAATGTGCTGAGCTTTTCATTGAAGATATGGTTCAGAAGACAAAACCGTTGACAAAGAAGTCTATCCAACAGTCCATAGATTTGGATGATGTCACTTCCCCGAGTGTTGTAGCTTATGATATGGCAGATCCAAGTGTGACATACAAGGATCAGGACAAGGCTAGGGCCAGAAAGCGAATAAGGTATCTTAACAACCATTGGATTAATCCATTGGTGAGGAAAAGATTGAAATTAAGTGCTTTGGACAAACCTTCCACCCAAGGCGAAATACCTGATGTTGAGTTCATGGCCTTTTTGAAGAGCAAAAAACCCACCTGGTAAGGGTACATTCATATTCTTTAATATATTCCTAGTATAATGTATTAATGTGTGAATTTGTTTTCTCGATATAAATTAAGTAATGTTGACAATTAACAGTCTATATACCGGCCAATTGCAATTGATGAAGCATCATGAGTTCAAAGAGCTGGTGGACCCAAGAAAGTTGGTATCGGATATGGTAAATTATTTTCAAATATCCCTCTTGTTGATCATTTGCAAATCAATTGTTTGTTGGGCTTTTTTCTGAATGGATTTGTTTGAATGCTATATATGACGAAATATAATATTACTCTTAGGTTAGTTATTCCCTGCATCATATCAAAACCCAAAAAGCAGTTTTATCATTTCATTTTGCTAACCAAAACAGTCCTTCATTTAGATTTCAAATACACAGAGCTTTCCATGAATTCACTCCGTAGCAGCCAACTAACTCCTCACACATCTTTCTTATTTCTTCGTCACTCTTCAAACGTTTAATGTGTATCGTTTCGTTTTTTATCCATAGCACATACACAGCTACTTTGATGTTCCGTGGAAGAGGCGTTCAACTCCAGATGTCAACTACTTGTAGAATATCGCATTGGTCAACATCACATTTTTTGTAAGTAACATCCATATATTTAGAATGGCAGATAACTTAGCGTCAAATTAATTTACATATTCCATAAAAGCTTTAGACTTTAAAGGTGAACCTGTAATTATTTGCTTGTATTTCTAACTTTGTAATTCAAATCATTACACAGGTGAACCTAAAAAGGATGTGGGATATTCTAATGGAGGAAATGGATGCTGCAAGGGCGATACAAGAAGTTGAGATGTATGAACAGGGAAAAGCCAATAAGGGAAAAGTTAAAGAAATGCGGAAAAAAGACAGCAAAACAACAATGGAAACAAGAAGAAGGATTTACCACCTCTAGTGGTCGAGGTTTGGGAAGAGTATTCAGAATTCAGTCCGTTAGAATTCGAGCCAGACACGGATTGGTTACAATATGTCTCAGGTCACGAGCTTCTTTACACTGTGCCCTGGTGGAAATTTGATTATGTAAGTATGGTTTCATGTTAAACTTTCATTCATAATGTGGTCAAAAATTATTATATACGTGGCTATAACATTTGTATTGTATAAACAGGTGTTGATACCATGCAACACTGGAAATCACTGGGTCCTTTGTCACGTATTTCTAAAGAAAGGAGACGTAAATCTTTATGATTCATTGTGGCCCCGCAACGGTAATAGTGGTCGGTTAACAGACATCAGATGCCTACTTTACTTGTTGCCGTCCATATTGAAGCATTCGGGTTACTACGCAGAAACGAAATTCGATCCTCACATTAGTGCATTTACTACTACAAACATCAGTAACACCTTGATTCCCCAACAAATGATGGGTATTGTTCTTTCCTTCATTTTCACTTACACAATTTCTTCATTCTCCATTAGAATATTATGTTTGTCTAATCTTAACATGTTGCAGTTCTAGTTATGGTGTCTTCATGTTAAAGTATGTTGAATTAATACTCTCCGGAGTTAGATTACCGTGGACGGATGAATTTTCCCAAAAAGATGCACCTGCAATTTGTAAGACAATGGCTATTGATATTTTCACAAATAGGCAAATTGTAAATTCCCATTAAATTTGTGCATGTAAAGACTGATTGTGTATGTCATAGATAGTGGGCAAAATATTTCATTTTATATACTTGTATATATATGTTAATGTTTTAAGCCCGAGGCCTAGGTGGGCATTTTTGTTTTAGAGGGAAGATGGGAATATCGGGGCTTAGAAGAAGCTGGGAATATCTGAAGCACATGAATGAAATAAAGAATGAAGTTATTATTTTGTTTTGATTTTTTGTCCCTAAGATTAATGTTGCATGTTTAAGCCTGAGAATTAATAGTTTGTTCCTCATTATCGGCTTATGATATGAAACAACTTTCCCACAATAGAAACACAAAGTGTAATTCCCGGGCATTATGATGTAATTGCTTAAGCTTTACATATGTATTCTTGGGCTTTATGACAAATTTCTAGGGCTTTACATATGTATTCCAGGGCTTATCATTGAAACATCTCACACAAGACTAACACAAATGGTAATTGGTAATTCTCACCCGATCCATATGCGACTTAAGATGTGACTTCGTTAAAGTCACTTCTAAAGTCACTTGCTTCTCGGTTTGTGTAGTTTCCACTTTTTAATCTCACGGGCTACATATTTTAATTTCCCAGGCGTTACGATAATATTCCAAGGCTCTTCATATAAATTCCCAGGCTTATTATATGAAACAACTTTCACACAACATAAACACAAAATGTAATTCCCGGGCATTACGACAAATTTCTAGGGCTTTACATATGTATTCCTGGGCTTATCATTGAAACATCTCACACAAGACTAACACAAATGGTAAAGGGTAATTCCCACCCGATCCATATGCGACTTTAGATGTGACTTCGTTAAAGTCGCTTGCTTCTCGATTTGTGTGGTTTCCACTTTTTAATCTCACGGGCTGTAAATTTTAATTTCCTAGGCATTACGATAATATTCCAAGGCTCTTCATATAAATTCCCAAGCTTATTATATGAAACAACTTTTACACAAGACTAACATATAGGCACTCAATCCATATGCGACTACAGATGTGACTTTGGTAAAGTCACTTTAGAAGACGCTTTCCTCTCGGTTAGTGCGTTCTCCACTTTTTAATCTCACGGGCTTCAGATATTAATTTCCCAAGGGTAATAAACGTATTCTCAGGCTTTACTATAATAATCCCAAGCTGTACATATGTATTCCAATCTCACGGGCTTCAAATATAACTTTCCCAGGCACAACTAAAGTTTTCGTAGGTTTTACAATAATAATCTTTGGCTCTACATATGATCCATATGCGACTACAGATGTGACTATGGTGAAGTCGCTTCTAAAGTCCTTTTGTTGTCGGTTTGTCTGGTCTCAACCTTCTAAAATTTTTGCCTCGTGTTGTTACATGATAGGTTTTTTGTGATTACAGCTGGTTCCCATAAAATCCTACGTGTTGCCACACATATGTATTCTTGCCACGTGTTGTTACATGATAGGTGTTAGTGGATTACAACCCGATCCCACAAAATCTGGAGTTCTTCTTCTTCTTTTAAGACTGGATCCCACAACCACAAAATCTTCTTCTTTTTTTTCACGTGTTATCTAACCGAAAACCTAAAATTGTCAAACTTCTTCCTTTTGTTCACGTGTTTTGAAAGCAAAACTCCGCCCACATACTCATCCTCACGTCCGCATTTGCAAGTAAAAAATCTGCAATGTTTATTAATTTTTTGTCTGGTAATCTAAAAATGAAAAATTCATTGTTAATTATTATTTTGTTTAAATGACTGTCAAACTTTGTGTGTTGTTTGCAATATAAGGTTGGTATACTAAAACATTCATTGAAAAATTTTAATTTTTTCGATTTACCGAGGTAATTTGTGAATTGTGAAATGGACAAGAATCATGTTTATGTTGTTGTTTTAGTTGTGGTGTTGTTTATTAATTATTTTTCCAAAAAAATATTAAACGAAGATTGCATAATGACACAATGTTTTGAAAGATTCAAAATTTGTTTGTTTGTTTTTAGAAGAAATGTATTTATGCTCGGTTTAATAACCTGTGGGAGCCTGATCTGTTCTTGTCGTGTTTTAGGGGACTTGTTGTCTAACCAACAGTTTAACTCCATTTTGAATTGTATAAGCTAACGTTTGGGGTTGAGTGATGATTTCATTGGGCTCTAGTGTGAAAATTTTGTCATATCAGATATAACATGTTCAAAACTTAACCGATTCAGGAGAAAATGGCGAACCCTATATTGTTCTTAGATCTCAACATCGGCGGCGACCCAGCGGGTAGACTTGTGATCTAACTGTTTTTCGACAATACCCTTAAAATAGCAGAGAACTTTCAGGCTCTCTGCACCGGAGAGAAGGGAATCGGTAAGAATGGGAAGCCACTCCACTACAAGGGAACAACTTTCTACCGTGTGATACCCAAGAGCATGTTCATTGGAGGAGACCTTATCGAAGGTAACAGACTCGGAGGCGAGTCCATCTATGGCGATAGTTTCGTCGACGTAAACTTTGTAAACAAGCACATCGGTCTTGAGAACCTCTCCATGGCTAATAATGGCCCAAGAACCAACAACTCCCAGTTTCTCATCTTAACCGCGAAGACCGAGTGGCTTGATGACACTAACATCGTATTCGGCATTGTCGTTGAGGGATTTGACATCATGAAGGTCGTGCAGAAGGTTGGTTCCATTGCCGGCTTGTCCTCCAAGCCTGTAATGGTTGCCGATTGCGGTCAATTGTCTTGAATTATTGTAACTTTTAAAATTCTACTCTTTTGACAGATTCTGTATGTGTTGAATGTTTATTTTTAAGTCGTTTTTATAATCCTATTATTAATATGCAAAGCCTAGGAATATGTATTTTAAGGCAGAAATATTTTTATCTCCTAAGCCCGAGAATATGTATTTTGCGCCTGGGAATATCTCTTCCGGGCAGGGAAATTAGTCTCCTCAGAAAAGCGATGCATTTGTGTCACATCACACTGTATATCATGTAAGACGAACCCGATGATTGTCCACCGCTCGTGGAAAACAATCCTTTATGTCGGAAAAATTATTAAAAATTTCTGAAAATTAAAATTAATAAAAAACATAGCCACGTGCCACGTGTGCCATGTGTCGACACATGATAGGGCTGTATTGGTTGGAAGGTGGCAAAAATTTGAAAAGTTTTGGTCCTCGTAATATCTCTTGGAGTGTGGGAAACTGAGCCTGAGAAATTTGACAGTTGTTCCATTTCCTAAGCCAGGGAATACTTTTTTTAAGCCTAGGAATTATTTCGTTATGCCTGAGAATTACACTTTATGTATGTTTGTGTGATAGTTTTTTCATAAAGTAAGCCTGGAAATACATATGTTAGGCCCAGGAAATATATCCAAGTCACTTAAGTAAGTTGCTTTTACCCTATGGTTACTAAATGCAACATCGGCATTTTGAATGTGATAAGCCACTTGTTGTCAGATGATAGGGCTGTAGTAGTTTAAATGTGGAAAAAATTTAAAAGTTTTTGCTTGGGAATATCTCTTCGAGCATAGGAAAATGAAGGAAAAATGGGGGCGGGAAAATTTTGAATTTAATCATAAACAGAAGAAAATTCAAAGTCAAACAACAGTTTTTTGTCTCAACCAATAAAATCTCAGCACTTATCTAGAAAGCCAAAATTACCATTTGGCTCAATGTTCCAGGCTTAAAAAAGGGATATCCTGGGCTTCATGGCTGTATCCCGGGCCTAATAGTGCACCAACCGTGCATCTGATCATATGGGTCCTAACTGTTTTCATCAATCGGGTACGGTGAAAAGGGATAGGGCTTCAACGACCAACTTCATGTTGTTTTTCGAGAGCATTGAACAGTCGGATACATCTCCCCCTACCAACTCCACTAGAATTGGTTCGTGGACACTGTCTTTATATTTGTAAAGTGCTAAGGGGTTCTTGGACTTAGTCTCAGGTAACTATGAACTTTTCTCACAAACACATTTTATACTGTGTATCATGAACCTGATGATTGGCCACCGCTCATGGAAAACAACCTTTTCTATTGGAAAAATTATTTAAAATTTTTGAAAATTAAAATTTAATAAAAAAAACACAGTCATTGTGGCTCAGGATTCCAAGCCCGGGCTTCCAAACATATTCAGGGCCTCATTACTTTATCCTTGGCATTTCAACCTTTGTGCCACTTGTTTTATATGATAGGGCTGTAGTGGTTCAAATGTGGAAAAACTTTAAAAGGTTTTCACCTGGGAATATCTCTTTGAGCCTAGGAGAATGAAGGAAACATGGGGGCGGGAAAATTTTGAATTAATCTTAAACAGAAGAAAATTCAAAGTCAAACAACAGTTTTTTGTCTCAACTAATAAAATCTCGGCACTTGTCTAGAAAGCCAAAATTACCATTTGGCTTAATGTTCTGGGCTTAAAAAAGGGATATCCTGGGCTTCATGGCTGTATCCCAGGCCTAATAGTGGACCAACCGTGCATCCGATCGTGTGGGTCCTAACCGTTTTCACCAATCGGGTACGGTGAATAGGGATGGGGCTTATACGGCCAACTTCATGTTGTTTTTCGAGAGCATCGAATGGTTGGATACATCTCCCCCTACCAACTCCACTAGAATTGGTCCATGGAAACTATCTTTATATTGGTAAAGTGCTTAGGGGTTCTTGGACTTAGTCTTAGGTAACGATGCACTTTTCTCATGAACACATTTTATACCGTGTAACATGAACCCGGTGATTGGCCATCGCTCGTGGAAAACAACATTTTATGTAGAGAAAATAAAAAAAAAAAAGTCATAAAAATATAATTTAATAAAAAACACAAACATCGTGGCCTGAGATGTCAAGCCCAGGCTTTCAAATATATTTCAGGTTTCATAACTTTATCCTTGGCATTTCAACCTTTTTGCCATATGTTGTCATCTGATAGGGTTGTAGTGGATTAAAGCCCTATCCCACTAAATCTTCTTATTCTTATTTATTCTTCATTAATTGATGGATCATAAATGTTCTTCTTCTTCCCGAGTCAAACCAACATTAAAAACTAAAAACTTCTTCTTCTTCATGTTAGGATTATGCTCAATAGCAAGAGTGTAATGTTGTAATTAACAATCTTTTTCATATTAATAAAGAGATTTCTGGTTTAACAAATCGTATAGCATTTATAGTTTATATTATAATTGTCAAAGTAAATAATCATAAGGTCTAAAGACTATGGGAAAAGAAGAATTGTTCGTACATCTGGATATGTATGTGGTAGACACAATTCTTTAGTTAGTCTTGAATAATGTTCACAACTTAAGTTAAAGGTTGGGCACCTTTATCTTGTTAAAGTTGTAGAATTCTTTTGCTAGCATTTAAGTGGGATCAAATGAGATATGATGAGTCTAAAATCATCGGAGTGTCTTCGAGCAAAAGGATCTAGTGCACTGGGTGCATTGAACTGGATCACAATGAAAAGCTTTATCTAGAACCGTCAATAGATAATAGTCTTTTCATTATCAGGACAATCGGAGGGTCTATCTTAATCCTGAGATAAATGATGGACTTATGGTTGCAAGTGATATCATTTGAGTTATCAATGAGTACGATTATATCGTATAGTCTATCCTCGATAGTTTGGTGATATTCATTTGTTAATCGATAGAGGACTTCATTTATAGATATGGAAATCGTGGCTCCATTTAATTAAATGAGAGTATAATATCATCATATGGATGTTTTGAGGTAATTGGATATTAAATCTCAACGTTGAGTTTTCGATAGTGTCTATTGAAAACATGGCTTCTGGACAAGTCAAAATATCCAAGTTCAAAACGTGGTCATATGAGTAAATATGGTAACTTGGAGAGTTATAGGCGGTCTATGAACTCTTGGCGATTACTGATATTAATCACGAGGATACACTATCTCCAATATGATTGTCTAGGGTATGAATGAGGAGCATCTTCCTTTTCTATCTTTATTTAAGAGTTCAGTTTTAGCTCTTTAGTGGAATGAGTTAAAATTAATGGATCGGACCTAAGTGAATCATTTGTTGATTGTGATTAGGTTATGTCTATTGAAGCTTAAATTTAGATGGCCCGCCAAGATCCCCAATCCACACGGACTTGCATGGATCACTTGATATATTCTACCGGACCAATTTAAGGGTCCATCTAGAATTGCATTTAATATATTAAGAATATAATTTGCACATTATTTAAGTAATGGGCTACTCAATTATATTAATATATTAATGAAAGACATGTGGGCTTGTTTCTTTTAGTAAGAATGGGTCTGGTTCACATGTGGGCTTTTTATTTAAAGTCCAATGGATTAAATGAAATAAGAAAATAATGTTAGGCCCAATCTTAATCAAGTGGGGCAGCAAGGTTAAAATTTTAACCTAAAATATTATTTTGTTTCATTTGTTTTAATTAAATAAGAATTAATTAATTTATTGATTAATTGTTTAATTAAAGAAACAAATCTTTCCTAAAAGTAAAATACTTGTTTGACAAGGAAATAAATAAATTAGTTTTATTTATTTAATCAAATAAGGAGTCTTTTTATTTAGTCAAAATAAAAGAATAAAAATCAAGGAGTTCGATTAGGGTTTGAAGTCTATTAAGTTGAAACGAATTAGGGTTGAATTTAAGTCACCCTATATAAGTGACATTATAGAATTCGGCCAACCCTAATCTTAGACTACATAGAATTCGGCAACCCTAAAGGAAAAAGAAGAAAAAATTCGGCCAACCTATATATGTGTTCTTATAGGGTTCGGCCACCACAATCTATGGTGCTTGAGTTTTTTATTTCTTTCTTCTTCTTCTTAATTCCAAGAGAGAGTTTTTATTCTAAAAAGACAAAAGAGAGTGTGAAATTATTCTTTGATAGTATACTATTGCTTAATCATCAATAAGCTTGTGTATACGATATCGATCTAGGTTCACGCGAGTTTCGATCATTAGATTGAGAACTCAAAAGTGACCGGAATAATTTTTGACATTCTTTTGATTGTTTTTGTGACTAACAAAGAAAAGAAAGTTTTTTGTTTGGTCCATTCACAGTTTTGCAATTCAAAGAAAAGGGAGACCACGCTCCTAGGTGATCCACGTTCGTGCTCGGATTGAAGGTCTTACGGATTACCATCGACGTAAGTCAATCGGATCACGCGACAAAAGGTAATTTACTTTTGTTAACATATATGCATGTTTATTGATTAAAAGGGTTTAAGGTTCATAAAGGAAAATTTTTAAAAGTCACTAAATCGTTTTTAGTATCGCTTCCGCTGCGTTTACCGCTTTTATTTATTATTTTTCCCTACATCAAATTTCCAGAATCGGGAGCAATGTGTCCCATACCACCACATTCATAGCATTGGATCCTTTTCCTTTCACTCTTCTTTTGTCTAGGCTCAAACCTCTTGAAATGAGTCTTTTTCTTCCTGTATTGGCCCTTGGATCCAAAACCCTTCTTCTCGGTCTTGACAAATTTCTTAAACCTTTTCATCAACAAGGCCATGTCTTCATTCGAGTCATCATTCTCCCCCTTATCACTTTTAGAGGCTTTCAAAGCAATTCCCTTTTGCTTTTTAGGAGGTGTGGAGATAGGACCCTTCCTAGATTCATACACTAGAAGTCTCCCAATCACCTCACTTGGCTTCATATCCTTGTAACCACTATTCTCTTCTAAAGTAGTTACCTTGGATTCCAACCTTTCAAGAAGCGATCTCATTATCTTTTGCTTGATCCTTCTATTTGAGTAAAGGTTATCGTGTTGATGACTTTTGTTGACAATGTCCATCAACTTGATCTCAGAGTCGTTGAAGCACTCATCCTCCTCCATTCTTAGAATCTTGAATTGAGTGTAGAGGACTTGAAGCTAAGAGTCCTAACAGATGACGATTCACGCCATCAGAAAACCATCCATCAAAACTATTTGTAAAACCCTCATAAGCCCTAATTAGCTTTTAAAACACAAGTGTAGCGGGAAGTGGGGTGTCGTCCACAGGGACACGGGACTAGCAAAAACTAGCCAATGCTAAAGTAGCATTCATGAAATTAATAAGAAGTAAATGAGGAT
Organism: Acer negundo; assembly: GCA_035582765.1. Classification (NCBI taxonomy): domain Eukaryota; kingdom Viridiplantae; phylum Streptophyta; class Magnoliopsida; order Sapindales; family Sapindaceae; genus Acer; species Acer negundo. The sequence continues at coordinate 4,260,661 of CM069240.1, read as the reverse complement.
GTTGTAAAAATGTGACTTAACACAATAATAAATCTAAACTAACAATGCAATATAGATAAAGGGGAAATGGAGTGAAGGATATATAGATGATGGAAACTAAGGAGTTAACGGATTCGAAAGTAAATACTAGGCAATGCAACAAACTCGTAAGTAAGCACGTCTATTCAAAGGTAACCGACCTAGGATGTATAGAGTCGGTTGTTTATCCCCATCAAGTGATCAACCTAGGATGTATAGTGAGGACCACCTATTAGGGACTAATCCGTTATGAACCACCAACCTAGGATGTATAGTGTTGGTTGTTCATACGGAGTCTGGAAATGAAGTTCATCTACCTATCAAAGATTCAACCGATTACATATTAGCCAACCTAGGATGTATAGTGTTGACTTCTAATTCTCTCACGAGTACCGACCTAGGATGTATAGTATCGGAAACCAGTTCGAGGTTAGATTGAGACCGCGGTTTAAGAATCGGAGTTCATGACATTCCGTCTATTCATTCGAGCAAGGTAAAACTAAACATCATGTATATCTAAATGTAATACTCATATATAAACCAAAGAGAACTTGCCAAGATCATGTATGTCAACAAACAATCAATGAAAACCATTAAAGAGCAAGAATAGAACAATGAAAGGTAGATATGAATATATATAACCAAGTTTATGTACAAGCCCAATATTTAACTAACTACTCCATCAACCCCTTAGAGGGGATTTAGCTACTCATTACAACCAAGAAAACAAGAGAAAGAAAAGAGGAAGAACCCTGGGAGATCATCTCCTTCCTTGAAATTGCTTCAATCTCCTATCTTCCTTGAGGTTGAGTAGTGAATGTAAGTGAGAGTGTGAGAGAGTGTTTCTAGATCTAGGTTATCTTTAGAACTAAGTAAAAGCCCATTTAAAACGAATCTATAACATTATATTTATACTACATACAAAAATAGGTCATTTAAACTTTAAAATGAGATCTGGCGTGCGTGGAGTGCCTGTGAATTACCCGCATTATAATGATCAGGTGCAGATTTAACTCTCTGGATTGTGCTACAGTGCGGGTGAATGCGGTTGAATGGCCTGCACTTGACCCGCACTTTAACGTCAAGTGTGACTTCCACTTCTCGGCTTAAGCTCAGAGTGCGGGTGGAGTGCAGTTGAATCACCCGCACTTTAGTGTCAGGTATGAAATCATCTTCTCTGGATTTGCTTGTAGTGCGGGTGGAGTACGGGTGGATGACCCGCACTGTACCTGCACTTTAATGTTAGGTGCACAATAGCTTCTCTGGAATTGGCAACAGTACGGGTGGAGTGCAGTTGGATGACCCGCACTTTACCCGCACTTTAACTTTTCTTCAAGCATCAAGTCATCATTGCAGTGAGGTTGTGGTAGAAGTGCCGTTGGTGTGCGGTTGTAACCCGCACTAGACCCACACTAGACCCACACTATAAGGATGCTGAGGATCCTTTGCTTTTCCTTTTGCCACTTTTCTGCCGGAATCACCATAACACGCTTCCAAAGCCATCATTGCACCATTTCTTACAATTACACACATAACAACCATTAGAGAAGCCAAAACGCAGGAAAACGGAACAAAGGATAAGGAAATGATGGCCTACATATACAACATATTTGGCACGATCAAGTCCTTCACCACTCCGGTTCCCTCATGTGCAACCTCTAGGATGTCCCATGCCTCTTTTGCGATCCTAGTGTTTTGAATCAATTTATATTGATTCTCGTCCATTGCACATAGGATGGCATGCATTGCCTTCTTTTTCAATTTTGATGCCTTAAACTCTTACGCATTCCATTGCACCTTAGGCTTGAGTACATCCTCTCCTCCACCTATAGGAGTCATCATCAGTGATGTGTAGCCATCTTCAACTGCCATCCAATCCCGGTCATGGATTTGGCATATGTACGACTCCATCTTACCTTTCCAAGAGGCATAATTTAATCCTGTGAGAAGTGGAGGTCTTGTGCTAGAAGCACCTTCGTTGCCACCACCATTTCCACTCATAGTGTTTACGAATGAATAAAATGAATACAAATGTATGAATGATCAAAAATCATACAAAATACAAAATGCAAAACACACCAAAATGTGCAAGGATCCCCTACATATTTCTAGGAACCTGTTTTGATACCAATCGAAACAAATTACGGTGTGTTCAATATTAATCTAGAGGGGGGTGCATAGATTTTAACTAGTTTTACCCAATTTTCATGTATGGTCAAGATTATGAAAATACCCCTAACTAGTCAATATAACATAGCAAGTGTAATATGGTGCGGAATTTAAATAACACTTGATATTTACGTGGAAACATTCAACAAGGAAAAACCATAGACTGTTATGTGTGCAACATATGAACCTCGAATCTACTAATTGTAAAGACGTTTACAACCTAGGTTGACCCCAACCTCTCACAATCTATAACCGACCACTACTACTTGTAGGCCTATAAAAGTTGACCTAGTCCAATTTGCTTGCATCACTCACTGATAGTCATAAGACTTTCGTCTCAATGAAGAGAATAAACAACCTAATGTGAATAATATGATATTTAAAAAGCAAGTAATGCTAGGTTACACTAAATGCTTATCTAGGATGAAAGATGAAATAATCACAATCCTAGATATCAATTTTTGCTATATGACATGTCATAAAGCATAATTATCAAAGATTAAACAATCCTAATAATGGCTATCGAAATACAACTCTCAAACAATCAACATAATATCTCAATCTTGTCAATAGAATATGTTCTATAAACATGCAAGTGATAAATGAGATTGCTTGTTAAGAAAGACACAAAATATCTCAGATATTAGTGACCAACTTACCAAGCTAAGTGTGTTGAATAAAAACCAAGCATATATGGCACCTAGATGATCATGGATGATTGCTAGATGATGTTTGATGCACTTGGATATGTGTTTGATTAGTGAAAGAAGAGTTCTTTAGTGATTTTTTCTCTTTGGAAAAATGTTAAGTCAAAATATGATTTGGACTCTCTTAAAACTGACCTAAAGTCAAAGTAGCATATATATAGGGTGACAAAATGATGTTATGACGTTTTGATAAGTTTTTCAAAAATTTACCTTGACCGCCTTACACCCACAGAGTGGTTGTAAGGCAGTTCACTTAAGAAATGAAGAACAAGTTCTTCATGACCGCTCTACGCGCAGAGTGGAAATCAGGAGAAAGGGGGCGGTTACTCTCGGGATTTTGAGAGCCGCCCTACACCCGCTCTACGAAGGGCGATTTACAGGCGATTAAAAAATCGAATAGTGGCACTGCTCTACGTAAGGTGGTCATAGAGCGGTCAAGAGCAAGTTTTCTCTAACCGCCTTACAGGCGCTGTACGTAGGGCACCTGAAAGGCGGTTGTACAGCACCCCTTACAACTTTGATGCATCATAAGCCTAATCATTTCATGGCAATTGACACATAAGATGCAATCAAATCAAACATGCATAAATGAACATTAATGCACACATAATAATGACCCATAACATACATGAATAAGAGTTATGCATGTGTTGTGAGTGTGTGTAACTACATCTCTTTAAAGTAAGTATGCACTTAGAAATTTACCTTTGGTGCTTCTTCTCTTGAGGTCTTGAGAGGGCCTTAGTTGTACAAAGCACCAACCATCACAAGCCTAAGCTACCCTTACATCAAACCCCAAATGTGGTTTGTCCACGAAATAAGCCAATCAATTTACGAGACCTTATAGTTTCCATTTAAGGTATTTTAAGTTTTGAACCCGAACATTTAAGTCATGTTTTTGAGTTGAAATTGATTTTAGGCGTTTCAATTTTTGAGTTAGATTGGTTTGATTTAGGGGAATTGTTGTAAAAATTGTATTAAATTGTATTAAATTTTAGAAAAACCTGAAGAAATTTGGAGATGTTTAACGGTTGGCCTTGGCTTTGCTCATATTTTTATGAATTGATTTTGTTTTGTTGGTAGTATAATTTAGTCTATGTGAAAAAAGACCTGTTTTTTCCTTTTATCATTGACATTGAAACTATATTTGCTTCCATTTTGTATGAGCTAGTTGTACTAATTTGGCATTACTAGGTCCATTTAAAGACCCGCTATAAGTTCTTCATAATTTGATTGGCTCATTTTGTTAACAAACCATATTTGGGGTTGATTTTGTAATGGGTAGCTTAGGTCCTCATTGAAAGCTTCCAAGCATCCCGGTGACTTCAAGAGCAAGAGCGAAAGGCAAATCACTCGACTTGCCTCTTGAAGAGATTAGTTGCACACACATACACACACACTTCTTCATGCATGATTTATTCATCTTGCATTTGTGCTTCAATTCTTATATGTGTGCATTCTTCACACTTCACACTTGCACCTCTTTGTTGGATTTTGTTGTGTGATATTGTCTAGTAATTAGTTTTTGTTTATGTGATCGAAAATGTCTGTGCTTGCATGATGGTGTGCATGTCTTAGCATGATGGTTGACCATTTGAAAAGGTCTTGTTCTTCTCTTGGATAAGTGTTAGTTTAGGTTTGGTTGTTTGGAGTAAAGTATCTAGTTTCTAAAGATTGGATTTAAATGATTTAAATGATTTTCAAAACTGACCTTTGTATGGTCATGTGACCATAACGATTTATAAAAAACTTCAAAATGAGTTTTGAAAATTTATATACAAACTAGACACCCATACCTTTCTAACAGTATATTATTCGTAATATTTTTTGACCTTTTGGATTGATTTTAAAATCTCCAAAGTAACCTCCAAAACAGGGCAACTCTATTGTTGTCGATTTCTGACATTTGGTCACTCCATTGACCATAACCTTTTCTACGTACATCAAAATGTCATTCCGAAAAAGGGAGTAGAAAGTAGACATCCATACATTTCCAACGATATATCATACGAAAGGTTTCGATGTCGTTTGGTCATGAAGGCTCTTAAAGCTAAAGCTGACGCACTATCGCGTCCAAACTGATGTACGCTCGCCCTACGTACAACGTGCACATGATTGATTTTTCAAACTGTTGTACACTCGCCCAAAATTCATTGTTCATACAACTATTGTCAGAGAATTTGTTCGTCACTTTTCCAAGTGACCCGCTGTACAACCGCCCTACGTAGAGCCGGTGTACAGTAGTCAAGGCAAAAAAAATTTTAAAAATTTATAAAAAAAGGCGTAGCTTCAATAGGACATTATATACATATGCCTCTTTGTCCTTAGGTCATTTAAAAAGAGTTCAAAATCATATTTTTAACTTATAGTATTTTCCAAGAGAGAAAATCATCCAATAACTCATCTTTGATTACACAAACTCAATTCCATGTGCATCAAACATCATCTAGGATCATCTAGGATGTATCTATGCGTGAGTCTTCTTCAACACACTTGACTTGGTAAGTTGAACACCATCTATTGATTTTTATGTTCTTACTTAGCAAGAAATCTCATTTTTAACTTATATTCATTTAGATTATATTCTATTTACAAGACTGAGATTATTGTGTTGATTGATTGAGATATTTTGTGATGGCTAGGATTCTAAGTTTATATAACACATCTAGCAAATTTATCTCATTGTTTGATTGAGATTGATTGTGATAGCTATTGTATCTAGGATTGGTTATCCTTTACATAGCTAAGTTGTATGTCATGACATATAGCAATATGATATCTATGATTGATTTTATTGACATCATGTAACCTAGATAAGCATTTAGTGTTGCCTAGCATTAATTGCATTTTTAATATCATTGCATATTTATATAGGTTATTGATCTCTTTGTGAGAATTAAGTCTTTTGAGTAAGTTGCTTAGTGTGCAAGCAATAGGTCAAGTGTCACTGTAAAAGGCCCGTGGGTAGAGTAAGAGGTGCTCACGCCAAGAGTAGTGTATCGGGGGATATCACTAGGGATTGAACCAATGGTGGTGAGTGTTAGTGTCTATAGCCTGAGGTTGTCTAGGGTGAGAGTTCGTGTATCATTTGAGGGTGTGACCTTTTATTCATATAGTGGATTTCGGTGACCGGTGTGTGGCTAGCATAATAGCTCGTGGTTTTTCCTTGTTGAAGGTTTCCATGTAAAAATCAAGTGTTCTTTAATTTCCGCATTTTATACTTGATTTTATTGATCGTTGAATTGGGTTATTTTTATAATATTGACTAATCCGAAAAAGTTGCTAATAATCGGATTAACAACCCATTCACCCCCCCCCCCCCCCTCTTGGTTGTTTTAGATGCACGCGTGATATTTGTTTCACCCGCAATTGCTTAGATTGAAACTGATATTGTATGAGCTAGTTGTTCACCATTTTCTAGCATTACTAGGTCCATTTTTTTTATGTGTTTTGTTGTAATCATTTGGTATTTTGTATCTTTACATATGCGTGTAATTTTCTTTTCAACATGAGAAATGCATCCAGTCCATGTATATCACTCTTAATTGTATTCACTTTAATTTTTTTTTTTTTTTAAATTCTTTTTACCTTAGTTCATATATTAATGTATTATGGAATGTATTTAGGTATATACACATGTGTGGACATAAATTACTTGAATCACTCAAGATTAAGGAATGTGATCATTTTCCTTCTCGAGTTTTTGGGTATTGTAATTGGGAGAGTATGAGACTTATTAAGTAACGTCTCACACCAAAACAACAAGAGTTGTTTAGAGCTACTAGTTTCGTTTATTTTTTGGATGTGAATGATATGGTGTTGTCTGGTCAATTTTGTCACCATATCTTACTTAGGGAGTGTCATGTTAAGTATGTCAATGAGAATACATCTTTTTTGTGGTATCATGTTGGCAATGGGGTGATATGGTTCAGCCTGGTGGAATTTTGTTTGGTTACTAGTCTAGCCTTTGGAGAATACTCTAAATCCATATCAAAGATTGCCAAAAGAAAGGACAATAGACTCCATTGATCCTACTTCAATGATAGTAAAGTCCTTGTTTAAATGGTTGTTGATTGGTTTAGGAAACTAGGTGCTAATAATAATAATAATGTTAACCGCCAAAATTGGCCAAGGACCAAAGAAGAATTTTCCACCCAGAATCAAGGAGGAAATGTTTTAGCACGCAACATTCGGCTACCGCTTGAAGAAAATTCAGACCAAGATATCAAGATACATACCCAGTGATGCCAAAGCAAGGTCAGAAGCATGAAGATTCCAATCCTACAAACCACCCTACACTGTCCTAATACCCCGCTTCTACTAAGCTGGGTATCCGGTTTCTGCGTGGACTGGGTATCCCGCATTTACATAGAGCAGGAACCCCAAGACTATGTCATCCCGATACCTTTCCACAACATCAACCGGTATCCCAAAATCGAGGTGACCAAGGAACCAGTAGAAATCATAATATAGCAAGAAGAAGGGCTTCGGGGTACCCTAACATCGAAATACCCTGACACCGCAAAAAACTAGCTCGCCAAACAGTCCAAGTGTCAAATAAGGATGCCACCAAGGTTTAAAGTTACAAAGAAGGACATTTAAAATGCCAGAGTTTTTATCATTAAAGAAGAGGAATCATTCCCGCCATTTGAGAGTCCTATTTTGAAGTAGGGTCTGCCAAAATCCACCCAAGAAAGAATCACTTGATTTTAGGGATTGGATTCCACGCAATATCTTCGCTTATCGCCAAGGAAAGTCCCATAATTAACTTGCACGAGATCTCCATCACCAACTGTGTCAGACTTCGTCTATAGTGACCAGTGGAAAGTATTGTTCAACATTGTATCTATATTATGCAAAGATATATATTGTATTCTCCTCCTTTGTAATATAATATAATCGTTTATCCTTCTTTTTTGACCACCATTATATTGAGTTACACTTACTGGAAATTATAGGTATCGAACTACGTGATACCCCTCTGACCATGGTCGATTTTGATCATGGTTCTCTAAAGTCCTTAATTGTAAATCCACCTCGTTAGTAAATTTCGTTTAACATTTTTTTGCGCTGTCTGTGGGAACTTACTCCCACCCCATTAACAAATGCAGCTTAGCACCACCCCGCTAGCAGAAATATGAGACTTAGATCCTCCCAAGGATAGCCCGACCACTCGGGAACTCACTCCCTTGCTTTTATTTAAAGAATACAGAAACAGAGGAACGGAGCAAGAAATAACAACCCAACACCGATCCTTCCACAAGCACCAAGCCACATCCCCCCAGATCCGACTATCCAAGAAGTCAGTCGGGATATCTTGGAACAGCAGGCTGCTGCCTATGTAAAGAGTGTCCGCCTCCGGATGATCACACAAGGGATTCCTTTGGAAGCTTCCAGAAAGGTAGGAGAAGTTGGACCGAGTATCCGAACATCGGTCTTTAACATACACAGACCACCACTATCAGTTCCAGACCGTCCTACAAATCTCAGACCTCGACAGGTAAAGTCAGAAATCGATGTCCCCTCCAAGAGGAATCTACTAACAACTAGACCACCAGAAGATGGGAGGACTCCGTAGCCTGATGCAGGTTATCGTACCAAATATATTGTATATTTAGGCCCTCATTTCCGTATCCTTTGTTCCATTTTTGTGCCTTTTTATGTCTTTGATGGGTTCCGTGTCCATAATTGTAGAGAATTGTGCTTTCTTGGCGTAGAAGCATGTTGCGGGTGTTCCAACCGAAAAAGGGACAAAAAAGTGGCAAAAGGAAGGACAACTGGTCACCAGTAGCTCTAGGAGTACAGGTCGCAATAGCACTCTTCATAAAACCGGGACCTAATTCATGAAGAAAAGATAAAGTGCGGGTCGAGTACGAGTCATCCAATCGCACTCCACTCGCACTCCATGCTGGATCCGAGACCTGACATCACTGGAATGACAAAGTGCGGGTCAAGTGCGGGTGACTTAACCGCACTCCACCCGCACTATGGCCAAAACCCGGGAGTAGAATTTGCACCTGATTGATAAATTGCAAGTCATCCAATTGCACTCCACCGGCATTTGTACACAGATCCGAGAACTAAATCTAAAGAAAACTGATAAAGTACGGGTGAGTGCGGGTCTAGGAACCGCACTCCACCCGCACTTTTCGCGCGCTATATTGCATTTTGAAGCTTAAGTGGCCTATTTTTGTAAGGGGTATAAATAGAATATGATGTGAACGTTTAAGAGGACCTTTTACTTAGAATTACTAATACAAAAACACAACCTAGATCTAGGAATTCTCTCTCTCTCTCTCTCTCTCTCTCTCTCACTTACATTTTTTACTCAACTTTAAGAAAGGTAGGAGATATAAGCAACTTCAAGGAATGAGATGTTCTCCAAGGGTTCTCTCTCATTCCCTTCTCTTATTTTCCTAGTTGTAATGAGTAGCTAAATCCTCTCTAAGGGGTTGATGGAGTAGTTTGTTGAATAATAGGCTTTGTAAATAAACCTTATTCTATATATATTCATTTCTATCTTTCATTGTTCTATTCTTGTTCTTTAATGGGTTTCATTGATTGCTTGTTTTGGATACATACTCTTAGCAAGTTCTCCTTGGATTATGTATGAGTATTGCATCTAGATATACATCATATTTAGTTGTTTAGTGCTTTATTGAATGAACGAAACGTCATGAATTCCGACTTTATAACCACGTCCTTAATCTAATCTCGAGCGAGTGACCGACACTATACATCCTAGGTCGGCTCTTGCTAGTGGATTCGAAGTCAACACTATACATCCTAGGTTGACTACGTTTTCAATCGATTGAATCTTTGATAGATAGACGAGCTTAATCTCCGAGAATCCTGATTGAGCAACCAACACTATACACCCTAGGTTGGTTGTTTAGGACAAATGAATCGCTAGTAGGTGGTCCTCGCTATACACCCTAGGTTGACCGCTTACTAGTGATAAATAGCCAACTCTATACACTCTAGGTTAGTTACATACGATAACATGCACTTAAGTATGAGTTTATTGCATTTGCCCAGTGTCCGTCTTCGACTCCGTTAACTCAGTTTCCATCATATATATATATCTTTCATTCCATTTCCTTTTTTTCTAGGTTGCATGGTTAGTTGAGTTTTTAGTAATTTGTCTATTTCATATTTCGTAACTCCCAAATTTTACTCTCTTTTTATTCCATTAATATTATTTTAGCTATAGCTAGTTTTTGCTAGTCATGTTCCCCGTGGATGACAACCGTGCTTACCTTTTTACTTGTATTTATACTGGTGAACGCATCGCATAGGTTTTATAAATATTGTTTGACAAGTGGATTTTAAATACACACAAAACGGCTTTGTCAAAATGGTGCCGCTGTCGGGGAACGGCAAGTATTAGCTTTGATTAGTTTTGCTTAAGTAGTATTTGTTGTTTGTGTCTTTTTATGTCGTGCGGTATTTGTTTCGGAATTTTAGGATTCTATGTTTATGCACGGAAGACGATCGTTAAGAAGAACAGTTTTACCGGTTAACGATAACATCAATCAGTTCGGAAGAAGAGTTAGGCAGTTTGAGAAGGGAGGTTCGAGCAACAACAATCAGTGGGGTAGTTCTAGTAGCAACCCACCAACCAACTTCAATTCCCAAGCACCCTCTAATCAACCAAAGGACAAATCCCTGGAGGAGATAGTTAGTATGGTTATCAAAATGGTTGGGATCGGGTTAGAAGCCCTCAAGAATGCCCTATATGCATTCAAGCAGAGAATGATCGCTTACATGCAGTCAAATGATCAGAAGGCCAATAGTCATGGAGCGTCTTTAAAAAAAATGGAGACCCAATTAGCACAAATCTTTGACGCATTGGTCAAGAATAAGGGTAAGACATCCAATATCGATGAGCACATTAATGTGTTAGAAGTGGTGGAGATGGGGTTGAGAAGATGATAGAAGAAGAAACTATCCCAAACCAAGTGAAGGAAAATGTGGTGGGTGTCACATATGATAAAAAAGGGAGAAGCGATGAAGACTTCCTCGTTAAACTTTCAGATCCCGAAAGTTTTGTTATAGAGGTTACAATTGAAAACTCGTTAAGGATGGGAGCAGTGCTTAATATAGGGGCTAGCATCAACATGATGCCAAGTCAAGAAAAATGTGGTGGGTATCACATATGATGAAGAAAGGAGAAGCGGTGAAGATTTCCTCGTTAAACTTTCGGATCCCGAAAGTTTCGTTATAGAGGTTACAATTGAAAACTTGTCAAGGATGAGAGCAGTGCTTGATATGGGGGCTAGCATCAACATGATGCCACTAAAGGTATACACAAAGTTGAAGATTCAGTCAATCAAACCTACGTCTTTGACTTTCATCATGGCAGACAACTCTCCCACCACCCCAGTTGGAATAGTTGAAGAAGTATAAGTAGATGTGCACGGTTTGATGGTGCCGGTGGAGTTTGTGGTGTTAGATTGCAAAAAAGGTGAAACCAGTGATAGGGACTGGAATTTACTTTTGGGGAGGTCGTTCATGGCCATAGCTGGGATGGTTATGGATATTCACTCTAGAAACATTTTCTTCAGCTGTGGAGGTAAGAGTGTAAATTTTAAGGTTGACTCCCCCAAGGTGAATCAAGTGGAAGATTGCTTAGTCTTGGAAGCACCCAAGTCGAGGAAGAAGAGAAATCGAGAACGCACTCTTGTGCAAGCATTTGAGGGAGTAACAGACATGGAAATGGGCAAGGAAGACTGCTTGAAAGAAAAATAAGGGTTTGAACTTGAAGATGATGAATTGGCTTTAAGTACTTATGAGGAGATATATGTGCTCGAGAAAGACAACACGAGGCTCAAATTAGAGGTTGATTTGCTCAAGGCCGAGAATGGAATGTTGAAGAAGAAAGTTCATGACTTCTTAACATTGAACAAGAATCTAGGTGAGCAAGTGGTGGAGCTTGCCAAAAAAGAGAAGCTAGTCTCTAAGAACTTAGAAGAATTGGCAAGGCTCTTGGTAGATTTTGAGAAGGAGAATGCAAGAAAGTCAAGGAAAATGTTGATGGGTGTTGAGAAGTCAACCAATGACGTGTCGGAATTGCAAGCACGATTAGGTGAAAAGGAGGATGAATTGAAACGTGTGACAGTCAAAAAGTGTGATTTGATTGTCCAGCTTGACATGGCTAAAAACGTGGTGAAATCCCTTAAATACGGGCAATACAAAGGGCCCCACATCAACAACCGAACAAGGAGTTTTCCTAACCGTTCTTTTACTTGCTACTTTTGTGCGAAAAGAGGGCACACTAAGGCTTATTGCTTTAGTTTTCAAAAAATTCAAAGCAAGTCAAGTTAGGTCTAAGATGAACCCACCAAAGGTTAGGCAAGTATGGGCTAGAAAGAACCCTGTAGGTCAAGTGAGAGAAGTGGGGATAGATGCAGTAAGTAAGCCAGTGGCACCAGTTGAGGTGGCCAAGATGAGTGTGCTCCCCATTCCGGTCAAACCTCTCTTGGTTGACCATGTCTCGTTTTGAGTGCATTGCACCTGTTTTTGAGTTTGTTTTAATATTTTTGCATGATTGGTTGGTTAGTTCTATTTGGGTAGTATTTAGGGATTATAAGGCATGGAATGTTGTGGTTGTGGTATTTTTTGTGCAGGTTGAAAAATCAGCAGAATTCACTACCTTGACCTGGGTAAAAGTGCGGGTAAAGTGTGAGTCACTGACCCACACTCCACCCGCACTCCGAGCGATAGTGAACATCAGGTAATAAAGTGAGGGTCACTCACCCGCACTCACCCACACTCTACGAACATTATATAAAAAGAACATGTCATTTTCTAGGGATCCACCTCATTCCAATATTACTAACCGCCCATTTTTCTCTCTTGCTTCTCTACAACTTTCAAGGTATTACGTGTGCTCCACGTTTCAATTTTTGGTCACCTAAGGTATGAAATCTTGCTACAATCTTGTTTACATTTGATTCCAATCTTGAATTCCATCCTTGCCTTTCAATAATTTCCTCCCTAATGCATGAATTCCATTGTTCAAAGATGGGTTACGAAATTGTGTCTCTCTTTGTTTATTTTTGAATGCATGTAATCTTGGCTATTGTTTGTACATGTTGTACGATGTTGTTAAAGGCTTTGTTAATCATTACCATCACATGAATGTATTCTAAAAACTTGGTATGTTGAATTTCTTGTTGTTAACAATGATGGGTTATTGTTACATTATGCGTGTGAAGTTTGTACGATTTATTGAACATCAATTTTCAGATGTTTTGTCCAAAGTTTGAAATTATGGTTTCTATGATTATATGAACTTTTATTGCCTACTTTGATGTGATAACAGTGTTGATTAGGATCAAATATGTGATAATGGGCATGAATATATGTTTGATGAGGTTTTGCTATGCTAGAAAACTGGAATCGTGTTATAGTGTGGGTGCATTGCGGGTCACTGACCTGCACTGTACCCGCACTCTATCAGTCCGGCATAAAATTTTGTTGTTCTTAATTTTTCTTAATGATTGCCTCAAGGTTCCTTGATAAGAGTATTTCCTTAATTGCCTTAATTTGTTATGCATATGCTAGGGGGAACCAGGAAGTCTACGAGACTAGTGGGTCAAGGTTTTAAGAGAAGAACGAAAAGGGGACCTTATGTTCCACCTCCATGTGTCGGGCATCCAGATTTTAAAGACCGCTTGGAGTATTTTAGGGAGCGGGACATTGTGGTAGAAAAAGGGATAGCATTAGAGGAGCTAGTGGACACCCTTATACCTCGAGTAGTTGAAACGAAGGGATGTGAAACTTTTGTTAGCGCCCCCCTTCTATGTATTGTAGAAGCGTGGTGGAAGAGTTTTATGTTGGAATGGTGCCAGAAGATTTTCAGTGAACGTCTTCTATTTTAGTCCGAGGGGTGGAAGTTTGAATGAGTATCACTGACATCAACAAGTATTACAAGATCGAACTCCCAAATGATCCAGAAACTGTTGGAAGACTCCGTAACGGGGTGACCTAGAATGACCTTTTCCAGATTCAGAATGTAGAGTTCGCCATCCATTTGGTGATCCGACCAATGGAATTTTGGGTTGCCCTAGATTACTGCATGAAGCACACCAACTTGAAAATGGAGTTGGGTTTTTGGCACATCTTCATCTCCCACTCCCTGATTCCTAGGAAGCACAGAACTTCAGTTAACTTCAATACAGTCGTGGTCATCTATTGCATCCTTCATAATCAGTTGGTTGACATTGGTTTTTTGGTCAAGAGGGAGAAACTTGAACTGGGGAGCATGCCAGTGGATAAGTAGCCTCTCATCTTCCCTAGCCTGATCACTTCATTTTGTAAGGAGGTAGAGGTAGATTTTAGGTCCAATTCCTTTGATAGTGGTATAGGACTTGTTGGTAGGGCCACGTGGAATGACCAATTGAGAGAGCGAAACCCCTCTGGTATCAAAGTTCGAACTGGGAAAAAGAAATATGTGCATGGAGCAGGTACAAGTAGGCAGGCAAAAGAGATTCCAAACCTAATGGGGATTAACCAAGGTTATTTGGAATACATGGAGTATAGTCAAATGCCCCCACCTCCATAGGAAACTTCTGAAGAAATCCTTTGGCAGACTTTGCTAGCAGGTTTGCAGAACCTTAAGACTGAAGTTCTTGAGAATAAGAAGTAGATTGCTGATAGCAGTGTATAGTCTAGTGGGTTTTTTGCTGACATGTGGAGCAACCTCAAGACATGAAGGAGGCACTCGGTCTCCCAGCTTATCCAAGGAAGAAAAAAAGCCCTGCCATTTCTTCACCACCATCAGGAGGCCCAGTCATTGATCCGGGTGCAGTGGAGCTCCAAGCAGTTATGGAGTTATCTTGGAAAGAGCATGAAGAGAGGATTAGAGCAGAACTTGACCCCAAAGGAAAGAGGGCAGCCAGTGAAGTAGTAGAAGAGTTTTCAGACAAGGATTGACCATCAATTTCCTTGATATTTCTTACTATTAGTTTTGAACTATTTTACTGTATTTGAATTTTCAGTTAGCTTTATTTCCGTTTTAGTTATTGCTTTTTATGGATGTTATGATCTATGTTTTAAAATTGCATTTAACCTTCAATTTGGTAAAGGTGTTGTGTGTTTTATGCTAGGTTCTTCAACTTTTGGAAATCACATGACAACTTGCGCGGACAATGGACCTATCTTCCTTCTAAGGGAGTTTCTACCTTTCGATTTTGTACTTAATTATATTCAAATTTTTGAGAAATGTGATTTCATAATATTTTGTTGATGTGGATGAGCATGGTTGTACGCATATTGATTAAAAGTTTTGAGCTTATGTCTAGATACGGTTTGGGGGTTGTTGTGCCCTCAGTCTGCCTATATTATGCTTGAGATTATGCTTGTTATAGGTTGAGCTTTATGCCATGTTCTATGTTTTTGAGTCTTGTTTGGTGTGTCTCCCCTGCTAGGCTGTACTTGGTGGTTTCCAACAATGGGGACATTGTTGAGTTTTGGTTTGGGGGTGTCGTACGCCTTTTGGAGTCTTCTTTTGAGTTGTTTTAGTGTTCTAGTGTCCAATTTTTCAATTTTGTCGCTCGTCCAAATTTTCGGACTTTAATTAGTTGAGGTGTGATGCCTCTAGCGTGTGTTTTTGGCAAGTTCTTTGTATGCGTTTTTGAACGACGTAGCTTGGTGCCACTTTAGGGTTCGCTTGCACCTTCATGGGTTTATCCCATCAGTTGGTGTTAAGTTGATGGGACTCAGCGCTTCCATACTTGGTTCTAATAGTGGAGATTCTCGTGAGATCACAAACACAAGCGTTCAAATTGCTTATTTCGAGTGTTATTGTTGGTTATTCTTAAACATGTTTCTCATCATATATATCGCATGCTATAGGACTTGTATATCTTATTGTGAAGTGCTTGATGGATGCTTTCATTATCTTTTTAGATGGCTGTGGAAATGATGTTAGGCAATGTGTGTGCACTTAATTACTTATATTAGCCTAAACACTTTCCTACCATATTGTGTGCTCCAAAGCCAAACTTGAGACCAAACACTTACTTTTTCATTTGGTACCACGTACAACCATATACTCCATAGCCTAAACACATGCCTACCTTTGTACTAATCATGTTAGGGTATGTTATAGTGGTTATGAAGGTAGTTAAGCTCTAAATGGTCAAATAGTGGGTTAAATGAAACAATTGTTCAAAATGTGTTAAGAAAAGGGCTAGAAATGTAAAAGTACCACAAATTGTACTTGTGAGCCTTAATTGCCAAAGAAAATGAAATTGTGCAAGTCAAATGAAAAGAACACACAAAAAAGAAAAATATGCTTGAATTGGGTTATGCTAAATACCCACAACATGGAGTACAACATGGGAAGCATAATGTGGGATAAACGAGTACCTAGACGCTAGCGTGAGAGTGGTCAATGAAGAAAATGAGCGTTGTATGGGTGTATGGATGTATTCTAACATGATTGGTGATTTTGAACTCCAAATTTTCATATTCCTTGTTTCACCTCATTAAACACCCATCACCACGCTTTCACAATGGAAAAGCCCTATTTGATCCATGATGAGTCTAGATTGGGAATGTCGATTGAAACATGATCTTTCACGTCCATGGCATTATGATTCTTTCCTATGATAGTGCATTGCTTAAAATTTTGTGCAGAATCCATCTTTGCATAATTTGTTGTGTGGAACTTAAGACTCTTTGAGAAAAGAAATAGAGAATCAATGTGAGCTTTAGTATTAAAGCGAATTATGCTCGAGGTATGGGAGTATGTAGTCCCTAATGCATGAGTGCCTCTAGGTGTGGGATTCGTGTTCGTGCGAGCCTCCCCTTGGTATCTCCATGTTACTTTAGATCTTGCACGTATGTTTTTCTTCTCTCTATCACACCTGTTTGTATCATATCATTAATTGGACTTGTGGCACTTTGAATTATTGCTTAAGTGTCTAGAATTTATTTTAGTTGGCGTCTTATTGTTTTAGATTATGTTTGCTCGAGGACGAGCAAAGGTTTGGTTTGGGGGTGTTTGATCGTACCAAATAAGTATGTTGTATATTTAGGCCCTTATTTCCATATCCTTTGTTCCGTTTTTGTGCGTTTTTATGTCTCTGATAAGTTTTGTGTCTGTAATTGCAGAGAACTGTGCTTTCTTGGCGTAGAAGCATGTTGCGGGTGTTCCGGTCGAAAAAGGGACAAAAAGGTGGCAGAAGGAAGGACAACTGGTCACCAGCAGCTCTAGGAGTGCGGGTCGCAACAGCACTCCAACCGCACTCCTCATAAAAACTGAGACCTAATTCATGAAAAAAAGATAAAGTGGGGGTCGAGTGTAGGTCATCTAAGCGCACTCCATGCTGGATCCGAGACCTGACATCACTAGAATGATAAAGTGCGGGTGACTCAATCGCACTCCACCTGCACTATGGCCAAAACCTGGGAGTGGAATTCGCACCTTATTGATAAAGTGCGGGTCAAGTGCGGGTGACTCAACAGCACTCCACCCGTACTATGGCCAAAACCCGGGAATAGAATTTGCACTTGATTGATAAAGTGCAAGTCAAGTGCGGGTCATCTAACCGCACTCCACCCATACTTGTACCTAGACCCAAGAACTGAATCTGAAGAAAACCAATAAAGTGCGGGTGAGTGCGAGTCTAGGAACAGCACTCCATGCGCACTCCACGCACGCCAAATTGCATTTTGAATCTTAAGTGACCTACTTTTGTAAGGGGTATAAATAGAATGTGATGTGAACTGAAACAAATCAAGGTGTGCCTAATATTAATCAGGAGGGGGTGAATAGATTTTATCCGATTTTACCCAATTTTCGTTATAAAATGACACAAGATATTTACGTAGAAACCCTCGCGAGAAAAAACCATAGGCTAGTAAGTTTGCCACCCTTGAACCTCGAATCCACTAAATGTGATAACGATTACAACCTAATCCCGGTCATTAATCACACACATACCTAATCTTGGTATAAGTGAACCTAGTCCTATTTGCTTGTGATTTACACCTACCTAATCCCGGTAGCAACACAAGACTTACTTCTCAATGAAGAGATAATAAAACCTAAGTGAATATATGATGATATCCAAATAGCAAATAAAGCTAGGTAACCTTAGATGCTTATCTAGGATGATGAATAACAATTAATGCAATCCTTGATATCAATAGCTAAATGACATGTCAAAAAGCTTAGCTAAACATAGATTATGAAAACCTAGATAGCTATCACAATACAATACTAAATCAATTCATCACAAACAATCTCTATCTTGTATCTAGCATATGATCTAAAAACATACAAGTGAATAAAGAGATGACTTGTTAAGAAAGACACTAAAATTAGATGAAGTTAGTGAGAATCTTACCAAGCAAGTTGTGATGATGCAAAACCGTGCATGGATGCATTCTATGTGATCATAGATGATGCAATATGAAGTTTGATGCAAAAAGGATTAGCTTTGAGTGTTTAAAGGTGAGTTCTTGAGTATTTTTCTTGCTTTGAAAAATATCCTAAGTATGAAATCTGATTATGAACTCTCTAATGTGACCTAAAGTCATAAAGGCATATATATAGGGTGTCAAGGCCAAAGCGTTGTGTTTTGATAAGTGACACAATTTTTGCCTTGGGCCCTGTACGAGTCGATGTACGTAGAGCGACCTGTACGACACCTACCTGGGAAAATGAAGAACATTCTTCAATGGCGCTGTTCGTAAAGTGCTTTTGTAGAGCGCCTGAATAGTGCCACAACTCTGATCCTTTCAGGAAAAATATAGGCGATGTACGTCTCAATTGATTTTATCACAAATAATCCTACCAATATTTCAATCAACAAGTGATATTCTCAATTAATTACATAAAGAATAAGATCTAATTATAAAGTGAATAAAACATAATAGAAGAACATTTATTTATAGACAAAACAAATACCCAAAATCCAAAGGTTTCTCATATCAATCCCCTAGATAAGGGTTTAGTACACATGATTACAATCAAATAGAAGAGGTAAAAGATAAGAAAATCACCCATGAGCCTCCTACTTTTAGCTTGATTCCTTCTAGCACCTTAATGAACCTTGATGCAAAGAATGGAAGATGAAGATATGTAGTGAGATGGAGTCTAATGAAAAGTGACAAATGAAGGATGTTGTAGAAGATGGGTAGAGAGGAATGGTTATAGGAAAGTAATCTAGATGTATATTGTTGAGTTTTTAAATGGCAAAGATAGTTCAAGATAAGAAATGGATGAAGGTGAGATTGAGAAAATTGGATGAATGCTCTCAATGTTTTTCTATGTATTTTTCGTCTCTAGTTAAAGCTAACTCTTCAAAAGAAGGACAAAGGTATTTATATGGTCCCAAGATGATGTCTTGCAACCGCCATATTCCCTGATGTGGCAAGTGCCGCCACCTGAATGTCACGGTTTGTACCTAGCAACATTTGACCGCGATAAACGGTTATATGGTCTTCGATATGTTTGTCACGGTTGGTAAGGCAGTGAGATTGATGGGCGACATCTGGATCTAGTTACTTCATTGGTTGTCGTAGTGACATCTAGACCTGATTGATCTGCTGATTTCATTCTTCTCTATCGCAGTTAGCAGATAGCAACGCAATGGCCATGACATCCCCTAGACTTGTCTTCGCTGAAACTGGGCACAAATGTCACGGTGTCTTTTGACGACGCTTTAGCCGCAACATATCTTGGAATGGGGTTAATGTTGCTTCCAAGTGACACTACTGTGACATTCCTTGGCTCTGATTCCCCTTTTTCTCTTTTTTGTACTTTTTGCACCTAAAATCCTCTATCTCTCATAAATTCCCTTATGGCATAAATATACTTGAAACACTTGATTCACACGGTTAATTCACATGAAATTGCCTGAGATCAAGCAAAAAGAGTTAGAAATGAGGGCCAAAATCATGTACTTTTTGGCTCGATCAATATCTTAATAATAAGAGGCTCATAGACCTTGATCTTTACAAGGGTATTATGTGTTCTTGCACCTGAAAAAGCATTGATTTTGGTTCTAAACTCATCACTAGAGGTCTTTTTTTGAGAGTTGGATGTTGGTTTCAAATTCATTTCTGATGGATAATTGGGTGCCAGGTTTTGGTATGCTAAAGGATCATGCTAGTATTCAACTCTCCGATGAACTTTTGACTCAATCTGTTGATTACTACATCTTAAATGGTGATTGGCAGGTTCATCAACTTACCTCTATACTTCCTACGAATGTTATGCATAGAATTGTTGCCATTCATACAGGTAAAACTCATAATGGCACTGTTAGAGCTACCTAAGGATGGTCTCAAAATGGGGAATTCTCTGTCAAATTGGCTTATAGAGGTTATTAGAGTCTGATGGTTCTTCTGGTTGGCCTTGGAAATTCATATGGAAACTAAGCTTCCTCCAAAAGTGCATCACTTCCTTTGGATCATTCTTCATGGTAAGATTCTCACCAATCACCAAATGGTTGTTCAGGGGATGGCTTTGGATGCTTCTTGCCTAAGATGTGAGGCTGGTATTGAGGACATTGATCATCTTTTTCGCGGTTGTAGTCATTCAATTAGTGTCTGAGAGAGTGTCTCTAGAGGTAGAACATCTTCTTCTTCCTATAATAGTGATCTTGATGCTTGGTTTTCTGATAACCTTTACAATGGTAAGATGGTGGATGGAAATATTCCTAATTACTTTATCTTTGCTAGTGTGTTATGATTCTTGTGGAAGTGGAGATGCAAAAGGGCTTGTGATGTGAATTTCTTTACTCCCCCGGCACCTCACATGATCATTAATAGTTTTGTTAAGGATTGGTTGAATTCCAATTGTGTTGGCTCTGCTAGGGATGCTTCCATTTTGTCGATAGCTTGGTTGCCTCCAAGGGAAGGCTGGGTAAAGCTTAATATTGATAGTAGTCGTGATGTTAATGTGGGAACCATAACTGCAGGTGGTGTTTATGGAACCATCAATAGAAGTGGCTAAAAGGTTTTTCTCTAAAGAAGGGCATTGGTAATGTTCTTGAAGCTGAGTTATGAGGCATGTTTAAAGGTCTATCTGTGGCCTGGAATTCCGAGTAACTTAGTATTGTTATGGAATCTGATTCCCTCTCCACAATTCAACTCCTTTCTAAAGTTTCTAATACCAACCACCCTTTTTTTAGAATCATTCAGATTTGCAAAAACCTTATCTCTGTAGAGTGGAGCTGCAATGTGGTCCATGTATTTAAGGAAGGAAACAATTTGGCTGATGGGTTAACTCGTATGGGACATGACTTGGAGCTTGGCCTCCTATTTTTTGAACAACCTCCTCCATATATTAGGGACATCTATGAGGCTGATCATAGAGGTTTAGTGTGTTCCAGGCAATGTTTTGTTTGTCCTCCCTCTTAGTTCTTTGTTTTTGGGCTTTTTGCCCTCCCTTGCACCAATATATATATATATATATATATATATATATATTTGAAATAAATAAAGCAGCTAGTAGCCTAGTACAAAGAATGAGTAACTAACAATTTAATTCAACCTCCTTTCGAAAAACAATTCCATTCAACATTTTGTTGTTTAGGTTTGGTTGATCGTTTCATAGTCTAGAAAGTAAATGTCAGTTTGGATGAAAATATAGGTGTACAAATATTTAGAAATTTCGGTGAAAATATCTCTCAAAATAGTAGTAATATTCAAAAATAGTTTTCTATTTCGAATTATGTTTTTTTTATTACTTTTTTTTTTTTTCCTTTTTTTTTTTTTTTTTCTTAAATGGGTTATGTTTGTTGAATGAAATGCATTGCTTTTGTTGACCCAAAAAATAAAAACTACCGCTAGTATGTAAACAGTCAACCACCGCACTATAAAAATTGGTAAATTTGATGTATGGTTGTTGCAATTGTTGTTGATTAGGTAAAAATCCAATGATTCAAAAACAAAAAGACAATATTTCAAAATTAAAATAAAAAAGTTTTGGAAGAAAAAATATAACACTTATTATATTCATGAAGAAATGATCAATATTTGTAAGTTGACTTTTAATAATGGTCAATAAAAGAAATGATCAAATGCGGTTAGAATTTTTGTTAGCTAAAATGGCATTCCTTCTAATGTTTTACAGTCATTTTCAATTTTACATTTATCTATTAAATGATTAACTACACCACCTGTACTTTTTTATTTTTATTTTCATCATTATTTATCATATCCACTGTCTGGGGGTGGCTCAAGAGATTTTGAGACCCTAAGGGAGAAGAAAAATATATTCCAATTAACAATTAAACTAATTAGAAATATCATACTAAATTCAGAAGATTGCAATTGAAAACAAGTTTGAAAACAATTGAAAACAATTGAACACAAGTTTTGATATATATATATATATTGGTATAAAAGAGGGCAACGCCCAAAGAAGAAAAAAACTAATAAAATGAGGAGGAGATGGCAGTACTCTGCCTATCGAGGCCTAAGCCTCTACAATCATCATCAAGGAGACCAGCAAGATCAAGAGGAGGAACATTCAAGACCAGTACAAATATTTAAAAGATAAATAAATTATAGCAAAAAGATAGTAGTAGTTGAAAAAAAAAAAAAGATAGTAGTAGTTATACTTGAATTGTTGTAGATAAATGAGAATGATTTGGTTTTAATTTTTTTTATAGATAATTTTTAAGAAGTAAAATATTATCGGTGAGAAGTTTAAGGGTTTTATTTATTTATTTATAATTATAACAATGTTTAAGAGGTGAATACTCAACAATTATTTATAACGGTTACTTGTTAAATAAGTAATTATTGATAGTATTAATTTGTTCCTATTTTTTAGGTGCATTTCCCTATAACTAAACAGTAATAATAATAATGATGATAATAAGGGACCCTTCAACATATTTTTATTAGTAATTTTTTTTTTTTTTAAACCAATATCTTCAAAATCTATAACTAAATGAGGCCCTTAATTTTGTGCCTTTTTTTGAGGCCCTAAGTCAATGCCTTGTTTGCTTGTGCCAAGAGCCAGCACTGCCGCTATCTTACGTTTCTGTTGGATCAAACCCAACTCTAGAACTAGTTATATATCATATGACAAGAAATTAGCATACTTTTTGATTGGATTTTATTTTATCGGCTCAAACATGTTAAAGTCAAAACTAGAGTCTACACCACCACCAGTGAGTGGTGATAGTTAAGAACACAATAAGAAATTAGCACTTTTTTGTTGGATCATTATCGCTCCAAACATGTTAAATAAATTAGTATTGTTCATTAATAATACCTAACTTTAGTGAATTGGAAATGTTAAATTTTTTTTTTTTCAAATATTAAATAAAAGGGTAAATATGATAAACACATCCATATTTTAATAAAAATTTTAATTACAAAAATATCCAATAGAAATTTACCAATAAGGACAAATTAGTTTAATTAAAAATAAATCAAATACTATGTACACCCGTTAATTACTGTCATATCTTAAACTATATCTCTTTATTAAAATAAAAAAAATAAATAATAAAAAAGGAAAAATTGCATAAACATACCCTGACTTTAACACATATATGAGGCATAATCCAGTTTTATCAAAATTACAAGAAAATACCCTTGACTAACCGTTGACTGACAGTTGACCATACTAAATGATAAAATGACCAAAATACCCTTCTTCAATGTTTTATTAATTTTTATTTTTTAAAAATGATGTAAATATTAAAATAATTAAAAACTAATTAATTAACAATATAAAATTTAGAAGTCAAATATTACAAAATATCCAAATTACCCCTCAATATTATAATATTTTTAATTTTTTAATTATTTGATAACTGTTAATTATATATTAAAAGCCAACCCAAACAATTTAAATATATATATATATATATATATATTTTTAAAAGAAAAGAAAATCAAATTAAATGTTAAAAGCAAAAAACAAATAGCAATTGATCTCCATGGAGACCTACGAAATCTCCATTAGCGTAGGTCTCTATGGAGATCAATTACTATTTATTTTTTGCTTTTAACATTTAATTTGATTTGGTTTTCTTTAAAATATTTATATAAATTGTTTTGATTGACTTTTAATATATAATTAACAGTTATCAAACAATTAAAAAATTAAAAATATTATAATATTGAGGGGTAATTTGGACATTTTGTAATATTTGACTTCTAAATTTTATATTGTTAATTAATTAGTTTTTAATTATTTTAATATTTATAGCCTTTTTAAAAAATAAAAATTAATAAAACATTGAAGAAGGGCATTTTGGTCATTTTATCATTTAGTATGGTCAACTGTCAGTCAACGGTTAGTAAAGGGTATTTTCTTGTAATTTTGACAAAACTGGATTATACCTCATATATGTGTTAAAGTCAGGGCATGTTTGTGTAATTTTTCCAAAAAAAATTATCATAAACTCTAACTTATGATAAACCCTAATTTAGAAATAATTAACACTAGATCAAATCCCAAGCTTTTATTGTTGAATAACATAATACGCAAGAGATAATCCAATAGATAGATATATATATATATATATATATATATGAATATCCTGAGATTTTTAAAGGTTATACCGAGAAGATTTTTTTTTGTTTATTTAAAATTGATGTGAACTTTTTGATTTTATATATTTTGATTCATGTATAAAATATAGCGATATGAATATCCTTCAACGAATCAAAATACAAAATTAAGGATATTCATAAAAGTGTTTACCTGGTTAAGGTGACAATCTGTGAAAATCCAATAAAGAATACCCTTTGTTGAGCATTAAAACCATAAAGTTTTTTTTTTCTTTAGTTAAACCACAGGTGGTCCCCACTTAGATTGGCAACCAATCACAAAGGAGTGAAACTAATCCTGCTCGGGGAGGGAGGCCCATCCCCTAGCCAAGAGTTGCTCCAAAGCTGAATCGAACTCGGGCAGAGCCCGAACGATTCGTCCATCGTGGGGGTCGCTTTGCCACTGCGCCACAACCAACTTGGTTAAAAACCATAAAGTTTTGCATGTTCTATAATTGTATTGTTTTATTGGAGCCGTATTAAAAATAATATTAAAAAATGAAGAAGAAGAAAAATGAAGTAAGCAGACTATTGACATGGTTTTGTATTGAATTTGTGGATCTTGGAAGCGGTGTTGTAGTTCAACATCCACCCCTTCTCGTGTTTCCTCTCCTCACACCTTTGTTGAAAGCAGACCCGATACGGACAGGTTCGAACCGCCGAACCAGAATCAAAAAAACCGAAACCGAAATTGAAACCTGTTTTTCAATTCCGGTTCCACATTTCTTAGAACCGCCTAGTTCGAATTGGCGGTTCCTGTAATTTTTTTTAAATCCTAAACTAAACCTAAATCCTTCTTCAGTTCTTATTCTTACTCAATCGTCAGCCCGTCACTCGTCAGGTCAGATTCTTCTTCTTCTTCTTCTTCAATCTCCTCTTCTTCTTCAATCCACCCCAAATCCCTTCAATTCTTCTTCTGCAACATCAACTTCAGTTCTTCCCTTTGATCTCCTCTTGGTCTCTTAAACTAATTTTTTTTTAAAAAAAAAAAGGTTAAGAATCAACGATTCTTAAACCAAAACCGAAACGGCATAAGACCGATTCCGATCCCAGTTCCACTAACCGTGGAACAGGAACCGCCGGTTCGAAACCAAACCGGAACCGTGTCATGTCTGATTGAAAGTGACACCTTCTTGCTGCTAAAGGCTCCTTAATTATTAAGATTATTATTTTTTATTATTATAATTATAAATGATTTTATAAAACATATTAAAATAAATACATTCATTTAAATAAGAGTATTATTGGCATTAAGATAGATGTTTATAGCAGTAATTTAATTTTATATTTTAGACATGAATATACTTATAAATATAGGTATGCTTATCATATTTATGAGTGTCAATATCCGCACCCAAAATGAAATGGATTAAACGATTGTAATGAGCAATGGATGAAACGAATTAAAAGATTTGTAGTGATAGACAAGTATGTTACATAAGATTAATTTGTGCTTGTTCATTAATTTACATTTACTTTTTATGTCGTTAGTCAACAACTATCTAAATAACCGTTTGACCGAATTAGACCATCAAAAAGACAAAAAATACCCCTAGCCCCTTAATGAAATTAAAAAAAAAATTAAGAAAAAATAAAAATAAAAATAAAAAAGTTCTAAATATTCACCGTGGACTTTGATGGATGGTGGAGATCTATTTATAATATATATATATATATATATATATATATATTTAAAAAAGTAGATGAATCTTTACCATTCATATTAGATATGAATACCGGATATAAAAATATAAAAATTAAAAATGAAAAAAAAAATGAAAAGAAGAAGAAGAAAAAAAAAACGAAAAATGGATAATGGAGATCTCATCGATGGGATCTCTATATGGAGCGCAATGGAGTGTGATGGAGATCCTGAACATTGAAATATCCATCACTAAAAAAGGATTTCCACCTTCTGGGAGGGAGAGGACTCGAAACAACAACCTCATGGTGTATGTTTAAGGAATTTTACAATTGAAGCAACCTCATGACTCATCTCGTCAGATTTTTTTTATTTTATCAGAAATAATAATAACGATATGTGGGAGTCATTATTCGGACTGTAATGCTAGTAGAGTCCAATTCTCACAGGGTCACGATAGTCGTTAAACATTCAAATAATAATAATAATAATAATAATAATAATAACAACGATATGAACCTTAATGTCACGGCCCGCACAGTCCAATTGCCGGATTCCAGCCAAGGTGTCTAAAAAGCCCAACACAAGGCAAAGCTGCTGGAAGATTCTAGAGATCTCCGGAGAAGCCTAGCAACGGATGCTTCCGGAAGACTCTAGCCATACAACCATTCTAGGTTGTTCTTGTACACTTGTCTAGATGTATGTAGAATAATCTAGAATGATGTAGATACTTGTATAGGATTCTTGAGGCATGTAAATATGTGTAGAGAATTCTAGAAAGGTAGGGATATTTCTGGAGGCCAATCCTCCACCATTGGATCAAATTGATCCTAACCGTCCATTGAGGAGGTGGACAACTATAAATAGGTAACTCCTCCCATTTGTAAGGCATCCAAGCCAACTCCAAGCCTATCCAAGTCATTTGTAATCAAAGCCTTGTAAAGCTTTCCTTATAGCAATACAAGCTTTATTTTCCCAACCAAGCTCTTCCAACACCTTTCTCTAGTCTCTCTTGCATTTGAGAGTGACAAGCACACATTTTAGGCTTACTTAGCAACCTTGCCCACAAGTTGCCTAAATGCCGCACGGGATTTTCCGCTGCGTAATTCTAAGCCCGTGACATTAAGGTGTTAAAGGTAAGAGTAATAGTGAAACGGGAGGGAATGTCGGTTTTTCCGAGTCGTAAAAGGCAAACTACGCTAGTTTTGCTCTCTTTATCCAAAACAACATTCAGCGTCCAAAAAGATCCTCACTTTCTTCTTAAATCTCTCTCAACTCTCAACGATGACGAAATTGAACAACAAAACCAAGAAATCGAAGCTCTCCAACACCGCCACCAAACCCTCCAAAAAGATCCTCAAAAAGGAACCCGAACCCGAAATCATCAAACCTGCTCTTTCCTCCGATAACTCCAGCGATTCCGAATCCGACTACCAAACCGAAGACCTCGTCTCCCTCCTCGAACCCTACACCAAGGACCAGCTCATCGCCTTCATCTCCTCCGCCGCCGCCGATGACTCCGCCCTCTACAGCCGCGTGCTGGAGATGGCCGACCGCGACGTCTCCCACCGCAAGGTCTTCATCCACGGCCTTGGCTGGGACACCACCCGCGACGCCGTCGTCTCGGCCTTTTCCTCCCCCAGCGGCAGCGGCGACGACATCGAGGATTGTAAGGTGGTGACTGACAAAGTTACCGGGAAGTCGAAAGGCTACGCCTTTGTTCTGTTCAGGACCCGAAAGGCAGCCGCGAAGGCACTACGGTCGCCGCAGAGGAGGATCAACAACAGGATCGTCTCGTGCCAGCTGGCTTCGGTGGGGCCCACCGCGGCTGCTGCGTCGAAGGAGCAGGGCGGGCTCCCCGGGGATAGGAAGATATACGTGAGCAATGTGCAGAGGGATGTTGATAAGGAGAGGCTGAGGTCGTTTTTCGAGCAATTCGGAGAGATTGAGACGGGCCCGATTGGGTTTGATATAAACACAGGGAAATCGCGGGGCTTCGCCATTTTCGTTTACAGAACATTGGAGGGAGCCAGGAGGGCCCTGGACCAACCCCATAAGCTGTTTCAGGGACACCAATTGCATTGCCAAAAAGCAACCGATTCGAAAAATAGAACTAATAATAATAACAACGTTGATAACAGCAATGTTCCAGGAGGGCATGTGCAGGGGCATAACCAGATGCTGGCTGCAGTGGCTGCAGCTCAAAATCTTGCCTTGTTTGGGCAGCAGCATCAGCACCCGCAAGCAGTGATGAATCCGGCGGTTTATGGAGGGTTGATGGCGGCAGCAAATCCTGGGTTGATTAATCCTGTGGTGGCGGGTGCGTTGAATCCTACAGGCCATGTGGGTGCAATGGGTGGTTTAGGAGGAGCAAATTCTTCGATGCTAGGCTCATACGGGAGTGGTCAGGGGTTGCCAACTGGATATGCTAGTGCGCCAGATAGAAATCAAGGAACACTCGGGTCATATCCTGGTTATACATCGTATATGTGGTATGATTCGTTGTTATATTTGTTTGGTATGAAGTGTTTTTCATGTGCATATTTTTGTGAATTGAAGGTGTTTGTGCATGTTTAGTTTCAGTTTTCAGTGCTTTTGGAATGTTTGTTGTGGTTTAATGCACAGTATAGCAAGTTCTTAACCTTGCATCCTTGTCTAATGGTAATGCTATGGTGCCACCATGAGGCATGTCGGCAGTACAAATCTTCACGAGCCCTTTCCACCACCTTTGTGGTTGAGACTCCTAATGAAATCTGAGGAAAATTCACTAGTTTGATCAATTACAAATTTGAAATCTATTAGGTTCACTGGTTTGCTAGTCAGATTGCCTATCTTTTTGTGATATGAGATTTATATTGATTGTATACTGTATAACTGAATTCATCATCCTTAACCTAGATGGAATTTTCTGGTGTTATATCGAAAGTATCACCATTTTCCTTTAATTATTACCATAGGGTTTGATTAAGTATGAAGCATAAGACATAATCGTTGTAGGGCTTAAAATAGTAAGCTTAAAGTCAGTGTATTTCACATGTTAACGGCAACTTGGCTGTCTTCTGTTTTAAGTCCATGAGTGTGTTTTAGCCAGAATGGCAAAATTTTTGGTAACCAAAATCAGAGCACAATAGGATACTTGTTTAGTTTTATTGTTATTAGGTATTTAGTATTTTTTATTGCTTGATTTTCTTCCGTTTTAAAAGTTCATGAGTGTGTTGTTACCAGAATGGCAAAATTTTTGGTGACTAAAATCATAGCAGGAAAGGAAACTTGTGTAGTTTAATTGTTATTAGGTATTCTTTATTGCTACCCTGAAAGGCTTTAACATTTCATTGAGCCAATGCTTTGGAATCTGTCATTTGCTTTTGTTAGAAATTATCCCTTAAAAGTTAAAACTTGAGAAATTTTAATGTTTTACTTTTGAATGAAATCAATCCCATTTCCTCGTTTTGTCATTATCTTTGTATTTATTTTCAAAGTTACCTTCATCCTTTTAATTAGTTTATTATTTTGTTATATTTTGATTTATGTGGATACTACCATAATCTCTTCTCCTCGCAAGTGTTTCACATGCTTTTCATTTTGAAGTTTTCAGCTTCTAGCTACATTAGAATTACCTTCAGGGTTAAGTGACCATTACTGATTTCATTTGTACTGTATGTTAGGCTGTAATCTTTATAGCAAATTTACTTTTGAATGGTTGGTAATAATCAACCTGTTTTTTGGTCAATTTTTTGTGATTTTTTTTTTTAAAAAAAGTATTATTATTATCATTATTATTTGGTCCATATGATGTGGACGAGTATTTTCCTTGTGATTTCAGCAAGTTTTGATGTCTGATTTTGAGTACCAAAGCCTAGGGCTATAAAACATTTTATAAAATACTTGTATTTGCGAGGCCAATTATCATTTATGTTATTATACTTTCTTTACATGCCTGGGCTCTGTATTTGCAGATGATTTCCAGCTGAGCTTGAGGATCGATAATCATGCACCTTTGGGAGTGTTTGTCTAGTAGTTTGTTCTGGGTCAATTGCTATGGGAAACTTTGAAGTTTGTGAACTTTTCTTATGCTTCGTTATTTTGTAATTTAGCCAAGCTCAGCCCGAACTTGGTGGACCTTTTTTCTTCTAAATTTTCTACTTTTTCTTTAGTTTTTTAATCACATTTTCTCATACCTCCTTTCTTTATCTTGCTTTCATGATTTTCATAGACCTTCTCCTGTAAGAATTAGTGAATTTTGGTTTTTCTTCAGCATCATTTTGGTTCTCTATATTTACAGTAGACTTTTAATTTCAGTAAGTTATTTTGTGTTTAAAGTATTTTAATGTTGCATTATGATTTATTTATTGCTAATTTTATATCTATCTGGCTTACGGTTTGTTGATGGATTTACTCTTTCATGTTGGGTATAACCAAAACATATTTAATACATTTTTTTTAGTTATCTGATCATTAATGCTTTGACTTCATTTCATTCTTGAGTGTTTTTTGGGTTTGAAGCGAATCTTATGCTTTTAAGATGTGAAAATATTTAATGGATTGTAAGATTTCAGTTTGCAAGTACATTTTTATTTATTCGGTCTGGTATGAAATGGATGTTGATGTTTTGGTTCATGAAGGTGTTTGAAGATGGATTTTATAGATTTCTTTTTGTTGAAGACATTCAGTTCCTTGAATCTCTTTTTTTTTTTTTTTTTTTTTCCCTACAAAATTTACGTATGCATTGAAAAATATGAGATTCAGCCCAATGAAGTTGTACAAAATTTAGGAATGTGAATATTAATTTGAAAAACATATAGTATACAAGTTTCCACTTGTTTCCTTTTATAAATTCTAATGAGGGTATTTTTGTAAGGTCAAATTCACTGAGTTTTCAACTATTTCAGAATATTAATTTATTTTCTAATGATGGTTAGAGGTCTCACATTTACGCTCAGGGATTTCAACCATCTTAATAAGCTTTAATTCTCTTCCCTCTGTTTTAATTCGAATCCTCTCATCAGCATTTTTCAGTTTCGAATATTTTGGTTTGTGTGTGAATTTTGAGGAATTTATATACTCTTCAATGAGAGAGCGTTTTGCCCCCCTTACTATGAATGTTTGTCAAATAAGGGTTGTTGATTTACTTCAAATGGGAAGTTGATCAGATAAATAGGTTTGCACATGTTACATTTATCAGGTTCTTTGTGGGTTTGTTTGATTGCAGTGAGATTATGTTATGCTGCTGCTATCAATGAGAATTTCTCATCGTTCATGTTGATCACATTATAGATTAAAAAGAAATTCAATATATTCGTGTTGTTTACTTCCACATGCTCGTTTTTCTCTCTCGATTTTTGCAGGTATTATATGTTGTTAAATGTAGATTGACAGCTTCTAATATAAATGTAACATGTTTCTTCAAGTTGTTCAAGTGTAATCACTACTGTCAATTCTTTCTAGGGTTGATTTCTTACACGATTGTAAAACTGATATCTTTTTATCATTCGTATCTATTTTTTATATTAAAAGTTTTGTTTGAGTAGGTTTAGGATTTGATTACCGGCAAAACATATAGAATTTGTCAATGCCAAATTTTACTTTAGCTTGGAATTTGGATGGCAACAGTAGATTATACAACTTTTATACCCATTTTGTTGTGGTTGAAAGAGGGAGTTATATTAGCTTAAATTTGAGATTCTTTTGATGACCTTCGTGGATACTTTTTATGTACTTAGATCATCTCTTCACCTCTCTTTGTATTCACTTTTTAAAAATATGTGATTGATTGTTGATAAGTAAAAAAATAATCTCTTCCTAATCATTCGTAATGTTTGTGTTCAATGAGATCCTTGAAGGTAAGAAAAGAGACTTTTTTTCTCTTTTTGTTGTGGTTGAAGATGGAGTCAACCTCCTTGAGGTTAGCCCTAGACATTCAAAATCAATTTTATCAAAAAATGATATTTAACCCCTCTGGTGTTAGTTAAACTCTGTACTCAAATTCAAGAAGCTCATTAAAAGTAGCTAAATTATCATCACATTTTTTGATTTAATGGTGGCCGCAGCTCAAAGTTTTACATTACTCTAATGGTTTTAAGGAAATGAGATGATTGATTATGCTTAGGAAATATGAACCTAATCCAACCAGCCTCCTCCGAAATCTAAAAATATTACCCATAATAAAAGTTAGACAACAACCAAGTCAATTATACAGATAAACGGTCTTCAGAGGAGGAGGCCCTAATTCTTCCTTCTATTTCTCACTTCTTCCTCTTCTTTGGTGGCTGGAGTGCCTCCTCATCTTCATCTTCTTCATCATCTTCATTCCCTACTGCTTCAACTTCTTCCTCGTCCTCTTCCCCACCGTCGTCGTCGTCGTCATCGTCCTCGCCGTCATCATCTTCATCGTCATCATCCTCGTCTGGGTCCTCGCCTTCTCCATCCTCTTCGTCCTCCTCTTCATCTTCACCGTTTTCAGCCCCGCCTGTGCCTTCTCCCGGACCCTTCTTTGAGTTGCTCTTATTGTTGTTGGAGTTATTGCCATAGTCCCCCGCATCTTCGGAAGACAATTCCTCTTCACCCTCTCCTAACCCACCATCACCATTGCCATCCTCATCATCATCACCGTCGTCGTCTTCGTCATCTCCCTCCGCATCAGATGGCTTGGATTGACTACTCTCTACATCTCCCATGATTTTTGGTAGCAAGGTCCCAAAAACATCCTGAAACCATACAATAGAGCATCCATTCATAGCAAGTCATACATTCTTTCTTTTCCATCTATAATTTCCCTCCAAACCCTTTAAAGATAATCAAGAATCTCTCAAGTCAAATTGCAACCTATAATTAGAATATATACCATTCTCATTTGTGAATTTGTTCTTGGTATTTTCCAAAAATAAGGATCATTACAAGGTGTTAGTGGGAGTGGTATATGCTCCCACCACTTACGGAAAAGATTATATTATATATTCTTTGGGCCATATTGGGGCGAGTATATAATTAGTACACTATTTACTCAACCTCAAAGTCACACTGATCGGTGTAAATTTTCAACTTGAAGTTAAATTAATTAATAAAACCTATTTTATACGTCTATATTAATCAGTCAACCATATCTAGAACCAAAACTATTTCTTACGTAATTTTTGAGTACACAATCAATCACAGACCCAAAAATAATATTAATAAAGACTAGGTCTGCACAATCAGAATCTACCATTGAAGTAACGACAGGACACAAGCTAAGCGGTTGGTGACTTCTTGTGTCCTACAAAGTCAATCTAGGAACCACACACGTGTTCAACAACCTATAGAAGCATCAAACCACGAATATTCCAATCCCAAAACCAAAACTTATGAAATACGATATTTTTCTGTCAAGACTTTTGACTTTCTTTTTTTTAAATAAAAATAAACAGGAAGATTTTTTTTTTTATATATATATATATATATATATATATAAGTATGTCTAGTGGACCCCGCATCCATAAAAAAAAAACCCCTAGAACTCAAACCATACTTCTGAACCACAGTTAACTATCTATCTCTTCCCAGTTCCGTGACTGTTTTCTTACGCAACTCCCGGTACACGTTAGCAACACACGCACTACGTGTAAAATTTGCGTAATACTTATACTTCAAACAAAAAAATAATGAATCATTATTAGAATTTAACTGCCTACAAAAATAGAAAATTATAAATAAAAAAAATTACAATTGGGATAATATCTCCCTTTCATAATTCTAAATAGTTTATTTGGAATCTATATAATTAGTAAATAATTAATACCCAGATTTAAAAGTCCGTAAAAGTACATTACTCCAACCATAGTGACCTCAACATCCATTGACTCATTTTTTTTAAAAAAATTAAAAAATAAAAATAAAAAGTATATATTTTTTGAAAAGGACAAAAAATATATTGATTGATGCCATACTCGATTCACAATTTAATTTCAAAGTTTGTTGTTACTATCTATTAACTGCAGATTCTACTCTGTTTCCATGTTTGTAATTGTATCCATCGTATCACTGACCATTGGGGCGCATTTTAGCGGGAAGCATAAACAGAAAAAAATAGAAATGGCGCATGATAGCGTGAGTTGAACTTACCAGAGCAGTTAAAAGTCGGGTTTTGACGAGAGCAGAAAGCAGCAGAGTCAAGAGCGCCTCCTCCACGGCGCACGTTAGTAGGCCGTTAAAATTATTTTTAACCGTCGTAACTGTCATCATTGAACCACTGTTGTGACTCTCCATTTGTACGGAAACCAACCGACCAACAAACAAAAAACAAATAATCTGCAAAAAAAAAAGAGACCACCGTTAGATCCGGTCTCCGACACAACCTCAGCCGTCCGATCTCACATCATCAACACTAAAAGACAAAATAAATAATAAATAAACAGCAAAGATGTAATTTGTTTTTATAAAATCATTAATAAAAATAAAATATAAAATTATTTCTTCAAAAATAAAATTTTATGATGGAAGACGACAAGAAAACACTTTCAGTCGCCGGAGAACAACTTGAATTGAATCAAAAAGAAACCGACGAAACGTCGATTACGCAGGGAATTTCCTGAAAATTTCGTTTACAAAAAAAGGAGAAAAACAAGCGAAATCTCACAGGCGGTGAAGAAAACGCGAAATTGTGAAATCAGACGAAATCGAGACTTGTAGAGCGGATATTGTGAAATGGAGTGAGAAAGAAAGTACCTGGAAAAGGAGATCTGAGAGAGGAGGAAGCAGATCTGAGAAGATCGGAAATCTAGAAGGAGAGGAAGGAAGAGAAAGCAAGTGCGAGCATCGTGGACCGTCCGATCTTGATCGAAGAGACAGAGGGACCAAGATATAGAGGAGAATAATATCGCCTCCAGAGAGAGAGAGAGAGAGAGAGTATGAGTGTGTACTGGTGACTCACTGACTTGCCTGCCCGTGATTTTCCAGTCAGGGGTTTCGGGCAGCTCGGGCATCAGGTAAGGACAAGTGTTCTTTTTTTTGGGGGAGATTTTTTCAGCTCTTTAAATTAGCAGATTTTTTTTATTAGTAGAATCAATAATTATGGATTTTTTTTTTTTTTTTTTTTTTCCTCCTTCCTTCTTAAAACAAAATTTATTATGAGTTTTTAATTGTTCAAAACTACAAGCTAATCATGCGTTTCAGACTATTTTCATTAAACTTGATTAAAAAATCTACCATGTGTTTTGGATGCAATTTTTTATTTTTCATATTCGGTCTCAAACCGATCTGTCTGGTTCTAATATCTATTCTCACAATACGTAAGAGAAAGCTTAATTCACATACTAGTAAAATGCGCTACAAATACCCACGATATGAGATGAGAGGTGCACACGGTTGAGGTAGGAAGGATATGCATATTCATTTAGCTTTTTTTTTTTTCATAAACTAATTTTTGTTCTAGAAAACAAAAAACTAGTCGCAACTTACCCAAAATTAAACACGAATAATGTGTCAACTGTGTAAGTTATTTATTTTTTATTGGCTTATTTCGGTGACAAACCACAATTTGGGGCTTGTATTGTAAGGGTAACTTAGGCGTATAATTGTTGGTGATCAAGCACAACAAAGGCTCTCTCAAGACCTCAAGATAATAAACACTTCAAAGGTAAAATATGCTTACTTGCATTGAAGAGATCTTAGTTGCGTGCACACACACACACAACTCATACATATCTATACTATCTTGTATGTTGTGTTTTATGTATGTGCATTCATGTTATTGAACTCTCTTCATGCATGTTTTAATTGATTGCATCTTGATTGATAATTGTCATGTCGGCATCAGGATGCATTCTCTTCACACTTCACACTTGCACATCTTTGATGGTTTGTATTATGTAGTTAGTGTGTCGTGTAATTCGTTTTTCAAATCCCGAAGATTGTTCGGAAACGTCCGCGCTTACACATTGGTGTGCTTGGTTCAGCACGAAGATCGCCTTCGGAGAATGCTCCTGGCATCTCCTTTGGTTTAACCACATTTTGTGAAACGGCGGTTATGATCGGCGGCTCTGACCGTCGAATGGAACTGTTATTTGATTCCAGTAAGTTCTAGAATGTATTATGTGGTTATGATCGGCGGACTGGTCGCTGAAGTAAACTGCCATTTGAGACCTGCTTGATTTTATCTCTCGAGATCAAATCTGCGATTGTGATCAGCGGTTATGAAACCGCCGTTGATACCTGATGCTATCGGGTTCGATTCAACGGTTGTAATCAGCAGTTTCCAACCACTGATGGTGTGTTTCAAAAGCAAACTTGTTTTTTCACCTAGCCTTTTCTTACTCTTTATAAATATACCATTATTTCATTCTCTAAACTTAGCTCTTTCATTTTAAGAACCTTAAAGAGAAATATATAGAGACTTGAGAGAAAAGGCACAAATATTGCTCATTTAATTCTCTATACTCACTTACATGTGCATCAAACATCATATAAACATCATCTAAACATCATCTATAATCATCTTGGATGTATCTATGCATGGGTCTTCTTCAACACACATGACTTGGTAAGTTGAACACTATCTATTCATTTTTGTGTTCTTACTTAGCAAGAAATCTCATTTTTAACTTGCATTCATTTAGATTATATTATATTTACAAGATTGAGATTATGTGTTAATTGATTGTGAGTTGTATTGTGATAGCTATTGCCTGGGATTGCTTTATCTATGATAGCTAATGTTGTATGCCATGTCATAAAGCAATATTGATATCTAGGATTGATTATTGATATATTTAATCTCTTGATAAGCATTTAGTGTAACCTAGCATCAATTGCATATTGAATACCATGATACACATAGGTTGATAATCTCTTCATTGAGAAGGAAGTTGTGACTAAAGTGGCTTAGTGCGTAAGCAAATTGATCTAGGTTCGCTATTAAAGGCTCGTTAGGTAGTAGTGGTGGGTTAGTGACCATGTAGAGTTTGACGTGGTCAAGATTTTAAACACTATTACAAATAGTGGATTCGTGTATGGCGCACATACTAGTCTGTGGTTTTTCATTGTTGAAGGTTTCCACGTAAAAAATCAAGTGTTATTTAATTTCCATATTTATACTTGATTTTATTGTTTTGTGAATTGGGGTTATTTTTGTAATATTTTAATCATGAGATTATATGATAATTATGTGATTGTGACAATTCACATGCGCATTTGGGCATGAAAAAACAATAGCAAAGTATTTATATGTTAATAAATAAAACTAAATGCTTTGTATTTTTATATAATAGTTTTAAAAGAATCATTTTAAAAACATACAAAGTTTTATTTTTTCGGTAAATTGTAATAAAGTATCCTGCCATTTGGTGCAAAAGACCGTACTTTTATCAAATTTACAGAAAAGTTCCCTCGACTAACCCATTGACTATGAGTGTTAACAGACATTAGGATATTAATAAGGTAATAAGGTCATTTCGATAGATAAATTTTCTCTAGTGGGCACACAACTTATAGGATATTTATGGCATGATTGTCATCTCATTCTTTTTTAAATTATCAACCATACCTGATTGTATGTATATACAAAAACTGATGATATGACACTTGTACTATAAGTATGTTATAAGTTGTATGTCTACCAGAGAAAACTGTTTCGACAGATACAAATAATAATTTTTGTAAGAAGATTACAAAAAATGGTAAAATAATTCTAGTTCACAAAATATCACCAATTTTTTTTTATTATTAAAAAAATTATAAGAAAGTATGAATTATTATTATGATTTTGTTTTCAAAGATCTGGTTCTAGGAATCCAGATCTCACATCTCGAAGACTAGCAGCAAAAAGAGTTTCATTTTCAAAGGAAAAAGTTTTCCATCGAAAACCCAAGTGGATGTTTTTGGAGAGGAATCAAAAGATCTAGAGAGGTGAAAAAAAATGACAGATCAATGAGATAATCAAAAGGGATTTTGGTGGAGAAGATTTTTTTGGTGGTTTTTTTTTTTTTTTTTCTTTTGAATGGTGTGGTCTTGGCCTTTGTTTTACGATTTGGTTTTTCGTTACTTAGCTCATAGATTTTTGTTTGTTGATTGAAAGAGAGATGAAACGGTGTTTAATTGTGTGTGTAAATCGTGAAGGATGGAAAATCGATGGTATTTAGACATTCTTTTATAATCCAATCCTTTTTATTTTGGTGATTTTTTTTTTCTTTCGGTTCTCCTCACATGTCCCGGTTAATGTTTTTTGTTTTTTGTTTTTTTTTTTTTTTTTTTTCTTTCCTTTCTTTTTTCTATATGGAGATCGTTAATCTAATCTCCATGGAGATTAGTATTCATGGTGATTTCGAATATATTTTATATTATTTAATTTTTTATTGTTTTTAACATTTAATTAGAAAAGTAAAATTATTATATTAATTGACAGTAACGGTCAATTGGTAAGTCAAGGGTATGTTTTTGTAATTTCGGCAAAGTGCGGTATGGTTGCATATACACCAAATGTCAGGGTCTTTATTGCAATTTCCCCTTTATTTTTAAAAGATTATTTTGATTTATTTATTTATTTTAATAAAAAAAGTTGATTTAAGAAATTGCCACATGTATTTTAAGTTTAGTTAGTAAAGTTTGGAATGAGATTTAACTAGGGTTAACTAACTATCAATGTAAACATATTAGTTTGGTTGCGTTCTCAAATTTCAACCACTTCCAACTTGTGGGCCCTCTCAAATCCCACTGTTTGTCTGTTTTTATGTTCAAAATCTTCATTAGAACCTCCTCCAGGATATAACTCAACTAGTAGATTGATGAGTTTAAGATTTAGATAAATAACTCCCAAATCAACGGTTCAAAAATCTTCGCTGAAACTCATTTTAATTATTTCTTTTTTAATATGGACGTCCCCAATTTAATTTTACCAAAACTTTAAATTTCAGTTATAAAATGAATGCAGTATATTAATTTCGAAACAAATGCGTTATTTTTTTGTTTTTGTAACGAAACAAAAACCCTTGATTTGATTCGGATGTTTGCGTTTGCGATTGTGAATTTTCAATTTTTTTTTATTTTTTTATTTTATAAATATAATCAAAAGCATGATTCTATTATAGAATTTGCTTGAAATTACACTATGCCCTGAAATTAGGTGTTTAAAATTCATTATTTTGTTTGTTCAATTGGCATTTCAAATATTAAATAAAAATTGGCATTTCATATTCATCTTTGAACTTTATTGAAATAGATGGGCTCTCACAACCAAGCCCAAGAGGCCCAAAAAACATTGTTGCCACATTTGATCAAATGTGGAAATAATGAGCTCTCCCTTAACTGGACCAAATTCCTTATTTATGTGTAAAAAAAACTTAAATTTCTTATATTAACAAGATTGACACCATCACCCAACGTGGCTTCGACGTGTATTTAACTTGTTAATGTCTCAAGTTCGAGTTGTTGCACGCTTGCACCGACTGTCTATGTAAAAAGAAATTGAATCTCCTGACAGTGTCTACCGAAAAACGTGGTAATCAAATTACGTATACCCCACACATAAATAATGAATTAAGTTATTGCTAGAAAGAGAGCATACTCTGTCTCCATCTCTAAAATATAATTCCCCCCTTGCATATAAGGAATTAAGTTACTCTACCTCCATCCCTAAAATAGAATTCCTCCTTTGCAAATAAGGAATTAAGTTCTTTTTCCAATAGATTTTGATCCCCACTCATTTTCATTCGCCTTAAGTAAATGTCCACTTAGAGAATTTTCAAGTAGCGAGAGGTGTCGGTCAACTAAACAAAATTTTTCTGCAATTAAACTTAACTTGAAAGTAGGTGAATGGAACTTACCAATGAAATTTTTTGATAGAATCTGAGGTAGGTTTGGCAAAATTTGTTTTTTATATCAACTGCTCAAATATTGAAAATTGACAACTACCAATTTAATATGATGGTCGGAAAAGGGAAATTGAATCTTCTGACCGTGTGTCTATCGAAAACCGTGGTGTAATTCAGTTGATAGATGGATGAACTTAAGACTTGGGTAAATGACTCCTAAGTTAACAACTTAAATCCTACTAATGTCAAAAAATTTCATAAAAATATCTGATCTAGTTAGATGGATATATAGATACAATCAAATATATATATATATATATATATATGATGGTCGGAAAGGCAAATAAATGTATACAAGTGCTTGTTGGCTTTGGGCATTGTCTCTATATTTAAAGGGTTAGATTGAATAAATTAAAGGTTGGTCAAGCCTCGCCATTTTTTGTTTGGTTAAAAATCAAAAACCATGATCATCTTGTAATCTAACTTGTTTGTTGTTTACATTAAATCAAACCTAGATTGGGGGGTGTATTGGTTCAAGATTTTGTTAGATAATTTGGGGAAGTAAAAGTCTGTTGGTATTGGATTGAAACTTTTTAATAAGTTAGATAAGCTCGGTGGTATTCGATCAAGACTTTTAAGAGTTTTTTAAAAAGTTCATATTGTCTTGTGGTATTGAATCTAAACTTTTAAGAATTTTTTAAAAAGTCCATACTGTCTACTGGTATTAGATTGAGATCAAGATTTTTAGGATTTCAAGACAAAATAAATTTTCTAGACTTTTTAGTGATATGTATAAATAGTTTGAACTCAAAATTGTCCTGCCCTCTCCTTCAATACTTTCTAGACTTTTTATTTGATTTC
Source organism: Acer negundo (assembly GCA_035582765.1). NCBI lineage: Eukaryota > Viridiplantae > Streptophyta > Magnoliopsida > Sapindales > Sapindaceae > Acer > Acer negundo. The sequence continues at coordinate 4,219,946 of CM069240.1, read as the reverse complement.
AGATATTTGGTGAGTGTATTAGAATAAATAAATGTGGTAGCTAAACATACAAAAGACAACATTAAAACTACACTTGAAAGTCGAGTACCAAATGACCGATAAAATGCCTATGTGAGTTAAAAATAGTTTTATGCTAGATTTCCATGATCCCACCACTACTACCGGTATCTAAAATCTTTAGGACCACAAGTAAAAATTAATCAAATGCTTTATCTACATCTATAAAAGATGGATTTGACAAAAGGTTAAGATAAAGAGGAAGTTGATTTAAATATATATATATATATATATATATATATATAGTGAGTCTCTCATGAAGCATCCCTTATTTTAATTTCGGTAAGGACCATGATGAAAACATATTGATTTTAATTAATTTTAATCTGAATTTTTTTGTGGATGATGAGTTCAATGAAATCTACATATGAACAAAATTTGAGAATTTTATGAGTACTAGAACTATTTATCTAATTTTTCTTAAATATGAAGGTATCAGAAAATATGCGAAATATAGAAAAATTCAAGAAAAATAATTCTAGTATTCAAAAAGTTCTCAAATTTTATTAATATGCAGATTTCAATGAACTTATCATAAATAATAAAAAAAAAAAAATCAGATTAAAATTTATTAAAATCAATATGTTTTCATCATGGTCTTTACCGAAATTAAAATAAGGGATTCCTCATGAAAGACTCTATATAAATATATATATAATTGATAAAAAGAGCTAGTCTATTACTGATAATATCGCCTTTTATGTAGATTGAGTTCAAAAACAAAAGAAGATGGTCACTATTTCTATTGATTTGTTGCCTGAACGAGTTAAAAAAATACAGACCTCGTATAAAACCATGCTTTTATAAAATTTAGATACATAATTTTTTTTTTTTTAAATTCAATAACGGAAGGGTATGTCAAAACTTGTCGAGAGTAAACACTAGTCGACCGTTTGGAGTTATTTTTAGATTTTTTTTTATTTTTTATAGTATGTATAATTAAATCTTATATATCAATTTTTTTTGTTATTTACATTTTTATTAAAAAAATTCTTATCATGCCCTGACCCTCCAAATTTGGACCCTCCAAATTTAACCAATGCATGCATAGTCTGTTTATCAACTCATCTAATCGGACTTGAATCATCTATCACTAACATGAAAGGGGGACGTACACTGTACACACCACTAGAGAAAAAAAAAAAGAGATTAAAGAGCAGTGAATATTGGAGTTTGATAACATATGAATTAACCAAATCCAACAAGCTAAACGGAAATAATTTAATGTTCAAGCTATTTTTTTTTTCATGTCATTTCTAGTGAGATTGTAGGGGATGGATTGTTGGTTATTATATTTATTTCATATGATGACATTTTCTGCACCATATGAACCAACAGAAGGTTATGTGTTGGTCGATGGTATTTTAAAATTTTATTACTTCTCTTCATAGCATATATATGTTTCCCATTCAATTTTTGTTGTTCAGTGACGGCCTTCAACAAGATTATAGAGCACCAGAACTTGAGGAGAAAATTGATACTACAATCGGCTCTTGAAAGTCCAGATTTTTAAAAGTCCAAAAAGTCTTGAAATATAATCTAAATAATCCTAATACTCTATAAATAAAGTCTAAATACTCTTTCAGAATCCTAAAAGTCTAGTCCATATAATCATAATAATCCTAAAAGTTTAATCCTAATAATCCTAATAATCCTAATAATCCATAAAATCCTTGCACCCCAAAATTGTCTATTAAAATCTCAATCCAATACACCCCCTAAAATACATGATGACAAGAATATATTATGTTCAACCTAAAAGCGTTTTGATGCACATGTGAAAGCACACATGAAACCCAAAAAGGGCAATATCTACTCGATGAACTCAACACATAGGTGAAAGCATACGTGAAACCTAAAAAGAGCAATATCTACTTGATGAACTCAAACACATGTGAAAGCATGCATGAAACCCAAAAAGGACAATATCTACACGATGAACTCAACATACAGGTGAAAGCATACGAGGAACCCTAACAGGGCAATATCTACTCGATGAACTCAACATTGTCGGATCATTTTGTATTATTTCGGGTAATTCACCTTGCCCAAAAATTCCATAGGTGAATTCCAAAAATTCTAAGGTTAACTCCAGAAGTTATATAATTGTACAAAAGTCCTGAAATAGGACATCAAATAAATATATTAAAAACAGAAACAAAAATTGCCCTGATAAGATGTGTTCATGTTACATATTAATACTAACATAAAATTATCAAAACTGATTTTTGCTTTGGAACTTAAAGCAGGACAGATTATTACAGCAACAGAGAATCAAAGCTTTTGATACATTACACTCTATAACAACTCACTCTGTTCTCAAGGCTTTGATCCAATCAATCTCCATCTTGAAGTCACCTGGTCCAGATCTTGCATCTGGGATGCCACCTTCTGCATTAACTGATAGAGACATGCCGACTATTCGGGATGGATTCATCTCCAGCTCTGCATCTATGACGTTCCCTCTCCATGTTGGTAAATATCGAGCAAGAGTTATCTGGAACATTGTTGACATATTTTTTAGAACATCCAAAATGGTATATTAAATTTAACTGGACAAAAAAAAAGTCAATAACACCGTTGAAGATGCAAATTGCAATTCATGTATACTATATTCATTTTCCGACAAGTCATTCCATCATCAGTGAGGATGTCCCCGACTTTTCTTTAATTTGGCTCATAACGGGGGACTACTGTCAGACCCTACAATGTTCGTAATCTTGAAACTTTTACGATATAATATCCTATACTGGTGTCTCAAGGCATCAAAAATTCATATGTACATAACTCTTTTCCTTGAGTGGATTTGATCAAATTGATTTTCATGTTTGTTGGACTTATGTCCTGATTGTGTATCAGTTCCGAATTTAGGATTCACAGTTCAATAAGAGATCCGAGTCAACCGGAAGAAAAGAAACTTGCCTTTGCAATATACCAGTTGTCTTTGGGGACAAAGACGAAAGATTGCCAAGAATTATCTTCTTGCTGTCCAGGTGAATTCACCCAATTCTCTGTATATATCTGCACCGCAGTTGTAGATAAAGCTTCAGTTCAAAATTTTACAAGTTACACATCAGTCCAAAACATTATTTGAATATGAAAGTGTCAAACTGGGAAATACAACCACCCTAGTTTTTTTCCACCTCTTTCTACATTAACCAGGGAAAAATAACTCACAGTTGATATGTAACATCTCCCATCTCCTTTAAGCTTTAGTGCTATCGTATCGTATGAATCTAGATCAATGAAGCCATCGAACTGCACAAGATACAAATGACCAGATAAATGTCACTCTACTAATGCTAGTCTCTAAATTTACTTCCGAATCTAGAGATATAGATCTCCAAAAATGTTAGAAAAACTATTAACCTTCTTGGATCGCATCCCACAGAAGCCACCCCGAGTAATTTTCCACTTTGAGCCCTCGGTTACATCCAAGGAAAGGTTCCCAGAGAAAACCCCTACCGGTCAAAGTGATCATTTTCAAAAGTCCTCGGTGGAGAGGATAAAAAATAAACAAATTGTAAAAAGCAGAAATCTAAGGTTAATCAAAAGGAAGCGATGGTGCATTTACAAACCTCCCATTTCATAGTGATGCACATTTTTAAAGAAGGAACAATGATGTCAAGTTTTAATTATTATGATAGATGGTCATGGCAATTATTCAACATTCTTATACCACCAAAAGTGATCAATAGTAACAAAAGATAGAGTGGTGATACCCATCTCCAATAAAAAAAGGTAAGATTTCAACAAACAGCTCCAAACTCTACTAAAATTTGTGGCATGAGTACTCTCAATAAAGTACCACCAAACATAATATGCCAACAAAATAAATCGTGTTTTAATACCAAGACTTGAGAAAAGATGAGAGACAGGATACAACCCAAAAGAAGAAATTGATATATGAAGCAGAAATTTCTGAATGAGTGCAATATTTTTCACGTAATCTTGTAGTAACATCATTTCAAAATAAAATCATTTTTTTAGATAATATTAGAGTAAATCAATTTCTATATAGAACTTAAAACTGTAACCGGCTGCTACCAAAATCAAGTTTGCAAAGTTCTTCTAATATCTTAAACAGTTTTGGAACCAGTAGAAAGTTTTTAGCATACACTACAGAAAGATATTTTGGAGACAAATTTCTTAGTGATAATAAATTGCCCTTCATTGGATGTGGATTGTTACTCTTGTATTTATGTAATATAAAAGTTTATTTAGAGAAATAACTACAATTCATAAACCTATAACTCTTTTAATATAATTGCAGCATGTGAACTTATGTATTGACCAGTACCATTCATTCCGTTTCCAGAGTCTGCAATCTCCAAAGATGCTGAAGACAACCCTGAAAAATAATCAAAACATGGAAACTAGATTAGTCTCCTCGCAATGCCATGCATTACCTCTAACAAAATATCAATATCTATCATTAATAAAACAGTTATTTTGAGGGTCAGAGATCAAATAGAAATGCAACAGAGACAAAAAATTCGAGAGCATACATACCTCCATATTCAGAATCTGAATATAGATGCCACTTTTTTAGTTCTTCCTTTGAATTAAAATTGAAAATATATCTTTCCGTGGGAGGCATCAAATCTTCAAGATTCCCTGTAAGAGCTACAATTTGCCATAGCCGAATAAACAATAAGAGAATTATTACAGATTATAAGTATAAACTGTATGTCAATAGAAAATGTAAAGGAGAACACAGTCGTCCATCATGATTTTCCTAATGAAGGCCACAATCACAAGTATTACACTGAAATCGAAAATATAAGCTCATTTGTAAACAACCTAACAACTAAAATGAATCACAAGCAATGGAAATAATGATCGAGCATGTTAATCTCCCCAAAAAACTGAAAAATATTAGAATTTTCTGAGCTCTTAGAGTTGAAATCAAGGTTAGTTTAACTTTATCTAGCTTTTGCTAATATAGTATTTTTACAGAATGGATGGGACAGAAAACTAGTTAAACCTGAAAATTTGGGTGCTTTAGTCATCTCTATACCAATTGAGGCACATATGGCATAATTCATGAAATCTTTAAGATTTGTTTACCAAACAGAAATGCGATTTTTCATTAGGCAAAAGCAAGGATATAATCAAACTGATGTAGCATCTACCACCAACATATTACAAACCCATTGACTTACTTTAACTCTTCTCTAATTTCGAGATATGAATCCCGTGATTAGCTAAACTACCACAACTTCCAAATCGAAAGCTTTAATCATTAGCATCACATTCTACACACATTGATCACATTGATATATAATCCAAAAGAGAGACTTTGCATCTCCAATACACATTTTTGACATCATCAAGGGAACTTCTAAAAACCTTTCCAGATTCATAATAACACACACACACACACACACACACAAGCATTTATCCAACTCCAATTACACGAGTTCTACGATAATTTAGTTTCCAGTGCCTCTCCCGTACAAATCTTTGAACACCCTTTACCAAAAGACTCAATCTTCATAATCTCAAAGTGACAACAACAAAAGGGTAACCACAACACAAATAACACTAATCCAAACATTTCAACACCCACAAAGATCCAAACTTGAAGCTCAAAAAACAATCTTGAACACTTACATTTACAACCAAAAAAAAAAAAAAAGCTTCTCACAAATCACAATGCACGAATCCTTAACAGAAAAGGGTAATTGATTGTATAAAATACCTTTCTTTGTAGCATTCAAAGAAGCTTGCCACAATGCACGAAACCTTGACATGTCTTTCTAAAAACCTTTCAAAGCTCCTATAAAGATGAATAAGCACATAAATGATATAAAGCTTTTAAGATAAAAATCAGAAAGAAAAAAAAAAAAACCCTCCTAATCAACCAACCGATTTGACCGAACCCACCACCAAACCCAGTTTCGGTTTGTTCGATTAAAGAGGCAGAACCCACTTGAAGTCATTGAATTTGCTGAAAAATGTCAAGTTGAAGACTGATGTAATGGAGAAAAACAATAAAAAGTTTGAAACTTGGTTCGGTGACAAAAAGGGAAATTCAGTGAGTGTAAAAAGATGGGATTCTTTAAGTTTATTGAAGGATGAGAAGAGAGATAACAGCAGAGAGGGACTCACTGGTTTGACGGTTGGAGAGGATGCAGTCGTCGGTCACCGCTGATGGAAATTCTGTGTGTGGAATAGGGATGGCAATTAAAGCCGAAACCGTGGGACCTGCCAGAACCCAACCTGTTGAATCCCAACCCATTTAAACCCAACCCGGTTAAAGTGAGTTTGGGTTAGGATAAGTGTACCCGTGGACGGGTTTAGGTTTGAAAATTGTACCCGTCACGGGTTCGGGTTCGGGTACGGATTTAAAAAAAAATCCATACCTAAACCCGTCTACCCGCGAACAATAAAAATTATATAATACTAATTTTCTAATTCGAGCGTTGCATGGGCTTTGTATTAAAAATTGCTTATAAAACATTATGTTGTTTATATATAAATTTTTGATACAGAAAAAGCTAATCAACAAAAAATTCAATTTCTTCATGTTCAAAATAAAAAATAAAAATACATAATTCATGTCTTCAAAGTAACTTAAGAGACATAGGCAATGCTGCAAAAGACAGATTATCATAAATAAAATAATCGAAGAAATATAAACATTTGATTTGCTACAGATTATCTCCCGAAAAAGATAGGGAATGAAATGTTGGAGATAATCCTCTAGAACCGATGAATGCGGAATGCCGTGCCTAATATTCGCCCATAACTCATAGCAATTAATAACGTCAATATAGCAGAAAAATAGATGAGAGAGAATAAAACAATCACAACACAAGATATATATGGAAAACCCAAATCGGGTAAAAAACCACAGGCCGTCAAGACGACAGAGAAAGTTCCACTGTATGATAAACGGTTACAATAATATGCTCCAAGATTCTCTCTCACACCTAACCCCAAACCCCACTCACAAGATCCTTACCAAGAACCCCACAATATCCCCTAGGTCTCCCCTAAATATCACTCACGGATCTTTAACGTGATCCACCGATATTCCCTTGGATCCCTCCACGGATATTCCTATTGGGTCTCTCCGGATCTCACTCACACTCTCTGATGTTACATGGTGTTCAACTCACACTTTCAACCTAATTACAAGGTTCTATTTATACTAGTTACAGGGAGTATAAGATAAAAGGAAATTCTACTCCTAAACATACAAGACTTACTTGTTCCACATAAATACTGTTTCCTTTTATGGCAAGTCTTCTTGTAAGGAGTAAATCCTTTTTCGTTAAGCACAAGAACTTCTAAAAGAATACCTTTTCCTATTCTGCACAATATTCCCGATCTCAACAATACATTATCTCCGCCGTATTGGTTACGGTGTGCACCCCGCTCTCAACACCACGAAACAAGTTCTACCCGAGACTGCTGCCTGTGCCGCCGCCGGTACCGCTGCCCAGACACTTGCCTCGGCGGCAGTCATACGTTGCATTTGAACTTCTGGACTTGACCCCCCCCCCCCCCCCTCGGTGCCGCCGACCAGGCAATTGCCTATGCTGCGGTCTGGCCAACGGTAATTGCCAGATTCCGTTTTCTTCAGTTCTTCAAACAATCTTCAACCTCCTTTAAACACCACCATTTGACTTCCAAACATTATCCCACGTCTCCAGGAAGTAACACATCACTTGAGTCTTGTTTGGCTCACATTTGTTCATTTAGGAATACAAGTTAAAACCTAACAATTCTCCTTTTTGACTTGAATTCTCAAGACTTTTGTCCACAAGCACATATCTTATCACCGAGAATCACCATACCTCACCACAAGGTATAACCACTTAGGAACAAACCATCCTAAGATTTTCCTACACAAATTTTTTTTGTTCGTTGTTCCGGCACCATGTCAAAATAACCTGCTGAAATTGTGGCGCAACTCCTCAAGTCAGATTTCCAGGGAGTTTGTCAGTCATCGACATATTTGTCCACCATACACCTTGCATCACTTTCTGACCAATGCCTTATGCACAATTATGGACCACTAGCAGCAACATATTCTCTTCCATGGCTAGTGGGGAAAACTGCCAAAAGAATAAACAAGTCCTTACATCATCCAACCCTGTGAAAGACTTACTACTAAAAACTGAGAGTGCTCTGCCGGATAAGCTCCACACCATACTACAGAGAGATCTTTTTTATTTTTTTATTTTATTTTTATATATACAATCAATGTCTTGTGTAACCCAGATTGAATCTCCATGACTTGTATCTGTCACCACAAACCAAACTTTTCCTTCATCAATATTCTTCTTTTCATCAAACCCTAACGAGTTCGAGTACCGCCTTCAAGACGTATCTCCTGTGCTAAATCATACTAGGCAACCATGATCATTATTATCCCAATGCCACCAAGTCCTCCATACGATCTCCCGTAAAGACTTGTCACCGACATTGCCAAACCATATGGCTCTTATACCAATTGTTGGGGATAATCTTCTAGAACCGATGAACGCGGAATGTCGTGCCTAATACTCGCCCATAACTCATAGCAATTAATAACGTCAATATAGCAGGAAAAATTTATGAGAAAGAATAAAACAATCACAACACAAGATATACGTGGAAAACCCAAATCGGGTAAAAAACCACGGGCCGTCAGGACGATAGAGAAAGTTCCACTATATGATAAACGGTTACAATCATATGCTCCGGGATTCTCTCTCACACCTAATCCCAAACCCCACTCACAGGATCCTTACCAAGAACCCCACAATATCCCCTAGGTCTCCCTTAAATATCACCCACGGATCTCTAACGTAATCCACCGATATTTTCTTGGATCCTTTCATGGATATTCCCATTGGGTCTCCCCGGATCTCACTCACACTTTCTGATGTTACATGGTGTTCAACTCACACTTTCAACTAGATTACAAGGTTCCATTTATACTAGTTATAGGGAGTATAAGATAAAAGGAAATCCTACTCCTAAACATACAAGACTTACTTGTTCCACATAAATACTATTTCCTTTTATGACAAGTCTTATTGTAAGGAGTAAATCCTTTTTCGATAAGGACAAGAACGTCTAGAAGAATACCTTTTCCTATTCCGCACAATATTCCCGATCTTAGCAATACATTATCTCTGTCGTATTGGTCGCGGTGTGCACCCCGCTCTCAACACCACGAAACAAGTTCTGCCCCAGACCACTGCCTGTGCCGTCGTCGATATCGCTGCCCAGACACTTGCCTCGGCGACGGTCATGCGTTGCACTTGAACTTCTGGACTTGACCCCCCCGTGTTACCGGCCAGGCAATTGCCTACGCCGCGGTCTGGCTAGCGGTAATTGCCAGATTCTGTTTTCTTCAGTTCTTCAAACAATCTTCAACCTCCTTTAAACACCACCATTTGATTTCTAAATGTTATCTCACGTCTCCAGGAAGTAACACATCACTTGAGTCTTGTTTGATTCACATTTGTTCACTTAGGAATACAAGTCAAAACCTAACATGAAATCCAATCATGGAAGTTATTACCACAGATTTTCTTCAAATCATCTCTGTTGAGGGACCTAAGAAGTTAATGTCGGCTGCCTGTAAAAAATAGTGATACAATGCTCGTTTAGATTTACTAAAATGCAAAAATTTGCTAATATAATCATGTAAAATGTAAACGTGAAAGTAACATTAACAACTATATAATTTGTAAGCTTGTAAGATATATCTTCAAAAACTCAAAGCACAACTAACATTCTTGATTACTTTTAGTCTTATAATTCTAATTCAAACATCAAAAATATAATCAGACGATAGCATTGAGCGACTATTTATAGAAATATTGAGAAAGAGAGAACATGGTCATGTGATTAATTGAATTTGAATAGTTTTGAGCTGATTCGATTAATGGGAAAATTAAGAAGTTTAATATATATACGTTTCATTTTTGAATAGTTTTTTAGCTGATTCGATTAATGGAAAAATTAAGAAGTTCAATGTCTATACCTATAATTTTAATTGGATTAAATAAGTTTCAATCAATTATTTTTTAATGTATTTTTTAATTATTTAATTGATTATATTTAATTCTAAAGCTCTTATACGGCGTCATGTGGCGCCGGTGAAACTCTATTATTATATATATATGATTTTATTATTTAAAATATTATAAATTTAAACTCCAATAAAAACTTTTTAATTATATAGAGAATAAAATGTAAACATTTCAATCTATTAAGTGTTTTTATTCTTTAAAATTATAATATTTCATATATTTAAATAATATAGAAATATTTAAAAAAAAAAAAAATTGGCGGGTTGACGGGTTTTACCTGTGGACCCGCTTGTTTCACGGGTTCGTGGGCGAGTTTAGGTGTTCCCCAAACCCGCGGGTAAAACCCGAACCCGAACCCGTTTATTTTCGTAGGTTCGCAAACGGGTTTGGTAGACACAAAGTTTCGCGGATTTGGGTTTGGATTTTTCCAAACCCGCCTGAACCTGCCCTATTGTCATTCCTAGTGTTGAAGTCATTCACCACTTCACTGTTCTAGTTCAATTCGATACAAGCAAAATAGAAACGATAAACAACGTTGTGTATATGCATTTTGAATTTTTTTTTTTTTGAAATATTACATAAATTCAGGTATTTTTGGAGAGAGAGTAGGGCTTGAACCCACAACCTCATGGCGTAGGGGTTTTAGAGCATCCCAACAAGACTCCCTATTTTTCCTTACATTTAGGGAGTCAATTGTACTTTTTACGAATATGGAGTCAGATAAGGAGTGATGACTCCAACAAGCCACCCTAAAAATGGCTCCCTATTATTTATTTATTTATTTATTTTTAAATAAAAAATAAATATTATTATTTGTAAATAAATTTAAAATGTTATTATTTACGATTAACGGTCATATATTTATTATTTATTTATTTTTAAATAAAAAAGAAATATTATTATGTTTTAAATAAAAAAGAGTGAAATCAATTGTAAAGCATCACTTTCAAATCATAAAATAGTTGTTGCAATTTAGGTAAAAAAATAAAATAAATGAATTAACAGTGTGTAGCCGTTAGAGATAGTAAAAGAAGAAGAAAAAGATGAATTATTTGGGTTTAAATAAAAAGAATTTGGGTTAAATAAAAAATTAGAAAGAATGAATTTGGACGATTGGATATGAGTGATGTGGACTCATCCAGACCATCCATTTCATTTGAGGAGAGAGGTAAAAAAAATAGGGAGGATGTCTTCCCTCCCTAAATTTAGGGAGCCTTTGGCTGAAATTAAAATTAGGGAGAGGGATAAGGAGCATATTGAAGCACTTTCGATTCATCCTCCCTAAATATTGTCAAGTAGGTCCTCAATTCTGGGCTATTGAGGATGCTCTTACCACTTGACCAATCTCATTTTGATTTTTTGTTTTTTTTGTTTTTTACAACTTATTTATTTTGGGTTTAGCTACACTACAATATTGTTAAGGTATTTTTTTTAGGTATTACATAAATTCAGGATTTGGGGAGAGAGAGGACTCAAACCCACACCTTGCGGCGTAGGTGTGAGAGTATCATTGGACCAATATTATCTCGTTTATTGCTAATAGGTAGTTGTTAACCACTAAAAAAGGCAAGGGTCCAAAGAAGAAATTTTCATCCTTGCCAAGATTGCTTAAAGTAGAAGGACGCCACAAGGAGCATCCGACTACCCTAGAAGAGGACAAGACCGGTATACCCAAGCACCAATCTATCAATCGGGATCTGAATCAGGGTCACCCAAATCCCTAGGTACCATGAAACAGGGGAGTGAAGGTCCTAAGTGTTAGGATTATGCTCAATAGCAAGAGTGTAATGTTGTAATTGACAATCTTTTTCATATTAATAAAGTGATTTCTAGTTTAACAAATCGTATAGCATTTATAGTTTAATATTATAATTGTCAAAGTAAATAATCATAAGGTCTAAAGACTATGGGAAAAGAAGAATTGTTCGTACATCTGGATATGTATGTGGTAGACACAATTCTTTAGTTAGTCTTGAATAATGTTCACAACTTAAGTTAAAGGTTGGGCACCTTTATCTTGTTAAAGTTGTAGAATTCTTTTGCTAGCATTTGAGTGGGATCAAATGAGATATGATGAGTCTAAAATCATCGGAGTGTCTTCGAGCAAAAGGATCTAGTGCACTGGGTGCATTGAACTGGATCACAATGAAATACTTTATCTATAACCGTCAGTAGATAAAAGTCTTTTCATTATCAGGACAATCGGAGAGTCTATCTTAATCCTGAGATAAATGATGGACTTATGGTTGCTAGTGATATCATTTGAGTTATCAATAAGTACGATTATATCACATAGTCTATCCTCGATAGTTTGGTGATATTCATTTGAATCGATAGAGGACTTCATTTATAGATATGGACATCGTGGCTCCATTTAATTAAATGAGAGTATAATATCATCATATGGATGTTTTGAGGTAATTGGATATTAAATCTCAACGTTGAGTTTTCGATAGTGTCTATTGAAAACATGGCTTCTGGACAAGTCAAAATATCTAAGTTCAAAACGTGGTCATATGAGTAAATATGGTAACTTGGAGAGTTATAGGCGATCTATGAACTCTTGGCGATTACTGATATTAATCACGAGGATACACTATCTCCAATATGATTGTTTAGGGTATGAATGAGGAGCATCTTCCTTTTCTATCTTTATTTAAGAGTTCAGTTTTAGCTCTTTAGTGGAATGAGTTAAAATTAATGGATCGGACCTAAGTGAATCATTTGTTGATTGTGATTAGGTTATGTCTATTGAAGCTTAAATTTAGATGGCCCGCCAAGATCCCCAATCCACACGGACTTGCATGGATCACTTGATATATTCTACCGGACCAATTTAAGGGTCCATCTAGAATTGCATTTAATATATTAAGAATATAATTTGCACATTATTTAAGTAATGGGCTGCTCAATTATATTAATATATTAATGAAAGACATGTGGGCTTGTTTCTTTTAGTAAGAATGGGTCTGGTTCACATGTGGGCTTTTTATTTAAAGTCCAATGGATTAAATGAAATAAGAAAATAATATTTTGGCCCATTTACTCTAAGTGGGGCGGCAAGGGTTAGTTTAACCTAATATATTATTTTGTTTCATTGTTTTAATTAAATAAGAATTAATTAATTTATTAATTAATTGTTTAATTAAAGAAACAAATCTTTTCTAATCAGGAAATATATTTCCTAAAAGTAAAATTAAAAGACTTGTTTGATAAGGAAATAAATAATTAGTTTTATTTATTTAATCAAATAAGAAGTCTTTTTTATTTAGTCAAAATAAAAGAATAAAAGATCTATGAGTTGGATTAGGGTTTGATGTCTTAAAAACTAGATGGAAATTAGGGTGCAACATAAGCCTATGGTGGACATGTGATCTCGGCAACCCTAGTTATTTCTAGGTTAGGATTTCGGCAACCCTAATAATAAAAGAAAAGAAGAAGCAAACTTAGGCCACCTATATATTGACAAGTATAGAATTCGGCCACAAGGATATGGGTTGATGATAGAAATTTCTTCTTCTTCTCAATTCATAGAAAGCTTTTTATTCTACTAAAACAAAAAGGAGTGTTAGATTATTCTTTGATAGTATACTATTTGCTTATTCATCAATAAGCTTGTGTATACGATATCGATCTAGGTTCACGCGAGTTTCGATCATTAGATTGAGAACTCAAAAGTGACCGGAATAATCTTAGTCATTCTTTTGATTGTTTTTGTGACTAACAAAGAAAAGAAAAAGTTTGTTTTGTCCATTCACAGGTTTACAATTCAAAGAAAAGGGAGACCACGCTCCTAGGTGATCCACGTTCGTGCTAGGATTGAAGATCTTGCGGATTACCATCGACGTAAGTCAATCGGATCACGCGACAAAAGGTATTCTACTTTTTGTTATTGTATATGTATGTTTAATTAATTAAAGGGTTTAAGGTTCATAAAGGAAAATTTTTTAAAAGTCACTAAATCTAATTTTTAGTATCGCTTCCGCTGCGTGTACTTCTTTGGTATTTTTCCCAACACTAAGAACCTCGCTGCCACATTGTATAGGTACCCCAACACTTGAACACTAGTACCTTGGTCTGGTAAGATGCAGAATACCATAATACCCAATCCCTCCTAAAACTGATCTACCTGGCAGTAGGGATCATAGTAACAAAGGAGTTTTTAATACATCAAAAGAGAAGACTATCAAGGAGGAAATACTTGTACTCTGAGAGACCAGGATCATGCTACAAGAAAGACGGTATGCGCCAACATTTGAATACAAGGAAAGTTGACTTCTCTCGCCATCTGTAAACTCCATTTTAAATAGGATTAGTCAACTCTATCAAATTCGCAAAGAAAGGAAACAAATCGCTTGATTATGGGATTATTCCTGTGCCTAAATAAAGTCATAATCAACGTCTCTTTGATTGTGAAATTGATTGACTGATTATCACAGTGATGACCAATAAAAGGACCTATAATTGTAACAAGACTCTCAAAAGAAAGGGATCCAATTTTGAAATCCAATTCCCTACAGTTTTTCCACTTATCGAATAATGTGGGATCGCCATCGCCAACTGTGTTAGAGACCTCCTACCTAAACCTCACAAAAAGCCTTAATTGTATCAATAGACTGTGTTATCGCCATTGTATCATGCATATTATTTGATCGATTAATAAAAATTACCATTTTCCTATTTTTCTACCCCATACTTTGTGTTACTTGGAATTTCCTTCTCTTTGGTATTTTTCTATTAACACTTTTTGGCGTCGTCTGTAGGAAGTATCCTCCCATTCATTTCCAAACAAACCTAGCTTTACCTAGAAAAGCACGAAGATGAGATTCAAATCCTCTCAAGGGCAGCCTGACTCATCAGGACCTTAATCTCTTACCTCTACCCATAGAGTCCAAAGGTAGGGGAGGGGATCGAGGAACCACAACCCAGCATCGGTCCCTCCACCAAATGCAAGCTCCGTCCCCAAGGCCCCAGCTGTTCAAGAAATCAATTGGGATACCTTGGAACAGTAGGCTGTCGCTTATGTAGAAAGTATCTGCCTTCGGAAAATTACCTAGGGGATACCTTTTGAAGTACCTAGGATCACGGGAGAGGTTGGACCAGGTAACCGAGTACCGGTCTTCGATAGACTAGGACCCTTACTCCATATACCAAACCACCCCGTGGATTTCATACCCTGACATGTGTAATCAACGATTGATCTCCCTTCTAAGAGGAATCGGCCAGCAACAAAACCGGTAGCAGAGGGGAGGGCTCCAAAGCTCGATGTAGGTGGAAGCACCAAACCTAGAAGGAATCCTTGAGGAACTCGTCCTTAGAAAGATGAAGGTAAGGAGGTAACGGTTGTATTAGAAACCTCAGGCAATGAAGGCTTAGATGCCCGGTCCAGGAACGGTGGATCCAGACACCTTGAAAACCAGATGGCCAAGATGGCAAAGGAACTTGAGGAGTTAAGGAAGGGAAAGCACCGGGGAACGCGGAAGAACCCCTTGGGGGAGATGAATGCACCCTTATCAAGAAGGATTAGAGAGGCAAAGCTACCTCATAAGTTTAAAATGCTAGTCGAGAAGAATTCCAGTTCAGAGGATCCCTTAAGCCATTTGTAAAGCTTTGTGCACTAGATGGAGATACAGAACTCTACCTAGTCGGTGATGTGCAGGATGTTCCCTTCAACCCTGACAGATTGTACTAAGACTTGGTTTAGGAAATTACCCCCAGGTAGCGTAAATTCTTTTATACAACTTACAAAAGATTTATGTGTTTAGTTTTAGGGAATCAAGCCACGTCCCAAAGACCCCATCCTGCTCCAGTACGTGATCCAAGAGCGTGGTGAGACGTTGAGGTCCTACGTGGAAAAATTTCATAAGGAAATAATCTAAATGGGGGTGTTCACCGAGAAGGAGACCTTGGCCAACTTTTGAAGAAATTTATGGGTCGACAGGCTATTCCGGTCATTTGTCAAACACCCACCTGAGACGTACCAGGAGACCTATGACAGGGCTTTGGAGCAGGTGAAGATAGCGAGCAGCTCTAAATAAAGGTCAAGCATGACGAAGCCCGATCTGCCAAAAGATTAAATAATGAGGTCCTAAAGCCTAGACCTACCAAGAAGTTCCTCAACTAGCCTCCAAACCGGTTTGCCTACCGGTCACCTCCTTATCCCCTACATCGGGAGAGGTACCCCACAAGAAGGACCCCTCATAGAACAACAACTTCACCTAGGGAGGTAGCACAGATAACAGGAGAAAATGAGAGATACAACTATTGCACCCCTCTCAACGCATTTTGAGAGACCATATACCTCGCCATCCGAGACAAGGGTTTGCTTAGGAAGCTTGGTCTTATGAAGGTCCTGGATGACAAAAGGAACCGTTACAAGTACTGTGACTTCCATAAGGATATGGTACACAACACATCAGAGTGTTATAGCCTACGTAACTAGATCGAAGGATTAGTAAAGGGAGGCCTCTTGGTTGAATTTTTGCAACAAGTACGGGATAACATCAAGATAAAGAATGAGGTACAAGGAGAGATGCAAGAAGCGGAAGAGAGAATGAGGGATAAGGGGAAGGATCTAATGCAGCAGATCTTGATCATTCACACCATTAGCGGAGGTCCTACATTGGCAGGAACCTCCAATAACTTAAGAAAGAATCACATCAGAAAGATCCCTTGACTCACTGCTGGTCATGATGTACTCGGGTCATTAGGGGATCCCAAGACCTCCCTCGCGCAAGCCAAATCATTTTCACAGATGAGGATGTCTACAACACAATTCAACCACATGATGACCTGATGGTGATCACAGTGCAGATACCCAATTGCCAGATTCACCATGTTCTGATTGATACCAAAAGCAATGTTGACATCTTGTTCAAAGGAGCCCTCGAGAAGTTCAACTTAAAGAACTCATTCTAGAAGAATTAAAGAAGATACCTATCAGGATCCAACCAATGTGGTGAAGATAGGAGTAGCACTACAAAAAAGGGTTAGGGAGAACCTCGTAGGGCTACTCGGGGAATATAATGGTATCTTTGCTTGGAGCCATGATGAGATGCCTGGTATTCCCTTTACCCTAGCTACCCATAGGTTGGCAGTGGATGCAACCTTCAAATTGGTCAAACAGAAACGGAGGCATTTCAACACCAAACGGAACGTCACGGTACATGAAGAAGTAGAAAAGCTCCTGAAGGCCAAATTCATTAGGGAACCTCGATACCCTAAATGGATAGCCAACGTGGTCATGGTAGTCAAATCCAACGGAAAATAACGTATGTGCGTGGATTACACTGATCTTAATCGGGCCTACCCGAATGACAGCTTCCCTTTGCCTAAGATAGACCGGTTGGTTGACTCTGTAGCAGGAAACAAGCTCCTAAGTTTCATGGACGCCTTCTCCGGGTACAACTAGATCATGATACACCCAAGACAAGACCAGTTTTATTATCGTGCAAGGACTCTACTGCTACAAAGTAATGCCATTTGGTCTCAAAAATGCAAGTGCCACTTACCAACGTCTGGTGAACAAATTGTTCAAGGAACAGATAGGGAGATCCATGGAAGTGTATATGGACGACATGATCACCAAGTCCCAGATGGTAGACCAACATCCGAATGACTGATCGAACCAAAATATGTATGATTTTGGCCCCTATTTCCTTATCTTTTGCTTAATTCTCGGGCAATATCCCATGATTTAATTGTGTGAATTAAGTATTTTTAGGTAATTATGGAGTTTATGGGCATTGGAGTAATAGTGGTCAATTAGGGGAAAAAACTGCAATTATTGAGGAAGGATTGAAGTTATCACAATTATTGAAGAGATCAGGGGACCTAATTGGTAATTTACCAAGCAAAGCTAGCGAGTAGGCGCCACGTCATTAAATGACACGGTGCATTTTTATAGTGGTTGGGCTTCTAAATACACCCAGGATACTTCTAAACAAGCCCCAATGAGGCAAACGGTCAATGTTTAAGCGCACCCTAGTCACATGCAGAGTGCACCCCCTTCATCTTCAACCTCTACATTCTTCCTCACGAGCTGACCTCCATTGATGGCCGCCAAACCCTAAACTGTCCAGCCGACCGCAAAACCACCTTCTCGCACCTATTCCGGCCGATATTAGCACAAAATGACGGCGGACTCAACGTGAACCAGATCGACATCGATTTTTTCCTCCAAACCACCGTGAACGCGGCCACGATTTCTCCTTAACTCGCCGTCAATGTCGCCTCCACTGTCGCCCTTTCTAAACCGCGACACAACGTCCAAACAATTGTCGCGGTTTGCTTTTCGATGTTGCCACAGCGATTTTGAGTTGTTTTTGCACCTGATTGCGTCGCCAATTCGTCGCCATGAACAAAACCGCGAACAACACTCTGTTCAATTGTGATTGGGTGGGAAAATTACAAGATACCCCTTGAGGGGCTCAAATGGAAATTTAACAAATCTAGGGGATATTTTGGTAATTGACCACCCGAGACCTAATTTTAAAACCCTATAAATACATCATAGTTTTTCCCATTTTAGACAACTCTTAACAACCAAAAAACCTCTTTTCTTCTACCATTCCTAGTCCAACCATTTCTTCTCTTTCCTAAACTCAACAGTTAATCTAGATTACATTACCTCAATAATTCATTTCTTCCCATCTTCTCCACATATCTCCTTAGTCACTTCTCATTTGACTCCACCTATTTAGACACATTCTCATCATCCACTCTTTGTACAAGGATCATCAAAGGCAAGGAAATGATCACTCTAGAAAAGGAGGCCCAAGGGTGATTTCGTAATCTTTTACTTGCCTTCCCTTTGATTGTAATATGTGAAACTAAACCCTCCTTATAGGGGATTGGTGTGAGAACACTTGGATTGGATTTTGCTTAAGTTATATATATATATATATATATATATATATATTAATCTCTATTTGTGTTCTATTCATATTATAATTAGATTCTATTCATTATATAATTGACATGTATACCCACTAGTTGATTATACTCTTGTTTAGGATTATTAGTTATATAAACTTAATTGGATTGACACCCTTGATGGATTGAGAACATAGTGAGTATGATAGATTTTCGGAGGTTATATCAACCGCGATAATCTAAACCTTTAATTGTAACAAACCGATTCCACCGTGACCCCCTCTCTTTAATCAGTTAGGCATTGCGGTAGAAAGTTGTTTAGGGTTCATAGTGATGGTCTAAACACATTCAAGAATACAATTGGTTAATATTTGTGAGGTTGGTTCACTAAAGTAGCTTGAGAAGCATTTCGTATAATCCACTTGCGATCCCATTAACTTCCTAGCAATTCTCTTATTTGTTTATTCCATATATATCTTATCGATATTTGTTGAGCATTCTATTTTATTAGTTTTATTAGTTTTATTTTACACGTATGTTTGATGGCTTGAAAAATCATACAACCATCCATTGCTTATGATTTACTTTATTGCATTTAGGAATTGTTAATTTATTCAACTAATTACTCTAATTCCCTGTGGAACGAATCCTAACTTACCACTTACTAAATTTTACATCTAAGTGGATTTTTAAGTTGTGAAAATTGGTTTTCAAAACGAATACATTTAAAACATTATTTTGTTGTGCAAAACATCCGCATCAAAATTGGCGTCGCTGCTGGGGAATTAGTAGCGATTGTTTAATCAATTAACTTTTCTTAGTAGTGGTAAGTTTAGTTTTTATTAATTTTTAGTCTCTTAGTTGTTTTTAGTTTTTTAGTTCCTTTTTATTTCTTTGGTAGTTTTTGTTTCTTGTTATTTCGGATTCTATGGAATTCTTCACAGATTATCAAGGGCTGAGCTACGGGACTCATGAGATTAGCTTTGATACGGATTGGTGGATTAACCAAGACTCCATCTCATCATACCAATCAAACACCATTGATGATGATAGGAAAAATTTCATAGAGAATCATTTTCGACAGATTGAGAGCATCCAAGCTTCTCAACAAGAGACCATAGAGTTATTCCAATTCACACAACAAGCACATGAGAAGAAGATGAGAAACCATGTGGTTTTTAGTCGGCCGGATCGATCACTAGAATCAGTCTATCCCAAGCAAGGGAGGACAAGGAATCGTGTGCACGCTCTTGTGCAGGCATTTGAGAAGAGTGTGGAAACTAAGGAAGAACCGCCAAAAAACCAAGAGCTAAGTACTAAGTTGGAAGAAACGTTGTCTTTGCTTCAAGAGAAGTTAGTGGAAACCTCCCAAGGGAAGGAAGAATTGGAGAGAAAGTTACAACTTGTGATGAAGGAGTATGAAGAAAATGAGGCTTTGGAAAAGGTGAAGGTGGAAGCAAATAAGGATATCACTTCGTCCTGGCTATAGTCATATGATCCCGATCCAGTGGGGAGATCAACAGGAGGAGTGGTCGCTTTAGTAGGACCCTTCACTTTCTCTACCCCGATTTAGCGTTTGGCGGGTATAGTTGAAGGAGGAGGGGGTAGAGGAACAACTAGAGCAGTCCTGACAGCAACAACTTGTTAGGATTATGCTCAATAGTAAGAGTGTAATGTTGTAATTAACAATCTTTTTCATATTAATAAAGAGATTTCTGGTTTAACAAATCGTATAGCATTTATAGTTTATATTATAATTGTCAAAGTAAATAATCATAAGGTCTAAAGACTATGGGAAAAGAAGAATTGTTCGTACATCTGGATATGTATGTGGTAGACACAATTCTTTAGTTAGTCTTGAATAATGTTCACAACTTAAGTTAAAGGTTGGGCACCTTTATCTTGTTAAAGTTGTAGAATTCTTTTGCTAGCATTTGAGTGGGATCAAATGAGATATGATGAGTCTAAAATCATCGGAGTGTCTTCGAGCAAAAGGATCTAGTGCACTGGGTGCATTGAACTGGTGTAGGGAAAAATAATAAATAAAAG